>CM023946.1:38589025-38625705 GCA_013407115.1 Glycine latifolia
TATATATATATATATATATATATATATATATATATATATATATATATATTTGCATAAAGGAAATTTTATTAAATCAAGTTATTAGACATACATGATTAATGTGTTGAAGTTAAAGTTGAATCATTCAAGTACTACCCGAATTTGATTCTTGATGGAAACAAATATTGGTTAGACTTTACTTATTTTTTAGCCGTACTCCGAATTAGTCATAGTCTTTTTTTTAATGAACCAGAGGGTTAAGACAAAAAAAATTCATTATATATGATCATTTTATTTGATTTGAACAAAATTGTTTCCTATAAAAAAGACATATAATTTCTTACCAAAACATTCTTATAATTTCTCTTTATATAATAGGATTACTTAAATATAGTGGTTAACTCTCATAAATATAATCCTCACATCCTAATCTATAAGGCGATACAGATTATTGTGAATGCTCTTTGGTCTCCACTTTTATTTGTCCATTTTACCCTCAAATGTTTTTGTGTGTTTAAAATGCAAAATAACAACAATCATGCACAAATGGAGAATTAAAAAAATGAAAATTCTTTGATGTGATATCTACTTTCATGTGGCCAATTTCGTCCCTTTCTCTCACTTCTACCCACTTTTTCACCAAAGAAAATTATTCAATTATAATCGCTCATCACTTCAAACCTAGAAAACTACACACTTTCTTTCTGATACACATTATCTATAAACATAATTACACTGCTTTTTAAAACTCTCATTCAATTATCGTTGCTTCTAGATTTCTTCTCTCTTGAGCCACATTTGTGTTCTTTTTTATTCTAATTCATTCTTACACATCTTTCTATATTTTATTTCCTTTATTTGTTACTAATTAATGTTTTAATTAATTTAACCTGCCTTTTATGGAATATGTCAACCATGAGACAATTTATGAAAAAAGGGAGAGAAATAACATTTTTTAAAAGTTGAGATTATTGTGGTTTTTTTATGGCCAATTAATTTTTATTTTATTTTAGTTATGCTATTCAGTTTGTTTTTAATTTTTCCATCGAGAATGTAACATTCATTGAACAAAATTCAAAAGTTGTAATTAAAAATAATTATAGTATATTAATTTTTAACATAATAGTACAATAGAAATACGAATACATCGACGTGACAATGCCTATGTTTCCACTAATAGTAATAATGTCTATTCATTAATTAACGAGATTGCTTTAGTTAGTATATTAATTTGTTCACATGAAACATAATATTTAGGAGCATGATTCTAAATTGGACCGCAATTGTAATTGTGATTGCAATATTGTTGCGGATCTGCAATCGCATTGTGGTGTGAATTTCAATCACACAAAATAGCCACAATGGAACCTTGACAATGTTCCATTTCACTTTTTTGTCAAAAAAAGAAAAAAATATTCATATTTCAATCTTCCATTCTAACTTTTAAGTGTCAACGATCGAATGAGTGTGGCCGCATGAGATATTGTAAGAGACTAAATCTTAAAACAAATGAAATTTTATATGGTTTTATAAATAAAAGATTTATCAATCATTAGAACAACTGTAAAATTCTTATTTTACATTCAACATAAACATATATTAATTTCATGTCACAACGGTCGCAATATGCATCACATCAACTGCAATGGTTATAATCGTGACCATAATCACAATTTAATTAGAACCATGTATAGGAGTCATATTTAAAAATCCTAATGTGTCCTTTTCGTCTAACGACCTAGGATGATCAAGGGAGATTATCCTTATTTATTATTGAATGTGACTGAGTCCATATTAAGTTAAATGCTCAATCGTCATATGTTCGATTAGCCTATTATTTGTTGGACGATTCACAATCCCTTAAACATTGAGTCTGAAATTAAGGTGTGAGTGCTTCTAATGATTGGTCTCTCTTAAGATCGATAAGTCACTGATGATTAATTAACAAAAATCCAACAAAAGTATACTGTAACCATATACATTGGCCACGTTGTGAACGGTGAAGATGCTCTAAAACTTTATTAAATTTCGGTTTTATTCTGTCCCGAAAAAGAGAAAACGTAAACAGATGCTGCGCGCACCTGCCAAACCTTTTACAGCTCTCGTCCCATATAGCCATGTTCCTGTGTATTATGCACCACTCTTGTGTGTGTCCAGGTTCAATGAACCAACAACCAAGTCACTTCCTTTTTTTCATTTCGTTACATTTTTCTATTTTCCACCACATATGAGTATTTAAGGTTTAAGCCCTAAGCTCTCTTTCGAAGAGGAGCGGCCAAGAACTAATGGGCCAAAACCCTTTTATCCGTACTAATAAACTTGGCTGCTCCTCCTTCACCCATTTCTTCATCATCTTTAAAATCTGAGATCAATGAATGGTACGTTTGCAATTCATGTTTTTTTTATTATGTTATTGGTACAAAATATCTATCGATGATTTTATTGATTATTAATTTTCATCGAAAACTTAATTGACTATTTTTAGAGAAATTCTCATATTTCAATCGTATTTTTTTGATTTACAAAACTCAAATTTGAAACCTATCATATATTACACCTTATTACCGAAACCTTTGTTTTCTCAGTTCTTGATATCTGATGGTTCAAGGCTGTTAATATTGAGGCTTGGAAACCAATTTACTTGGAGTGGTTAATTAATTTCTACTTGGTACAACAACAAAAAGAAGAAAAAAAACAAGCATATCCCTACTCTTCAGATGCTCCAAAATTCTAAGTTACAAATTGATGGGATATAAGACATTGTGCATAGAATGATATAGAAATATTTTATATGAAGAGGGTCTTATGCTTACTATATATTGATCTGTTGTTTGTTGTTACAGTTTGCTGGGGAGGTTGTTCTTGTGGTCCATTAATATTGTATCAGTCAGTAGCCCCAGCATCAGTGAAAGGTGGTTTTTGATAGCAACATTAGCTTCTTGTCCTTGATCTATCGGATCAAAGTTCAGTGTCCCTCAAGAACCAAATAGCAGTTGCTTTCAGGTACTTACTTTTATGCTATTTTTATATGAACCTATGAATATTCTTCTTCATATGCCAAATCAGGTTCAAATTAATTGGGTTATTAAACTGTAAAACTGACTTCAGGGATGCTTCTTTTTCTCCCACCTCTATGCATTTGTTATTTTGTAAAATAATAAACTTTTTCCTTTTTATTTTTTTAATAAAATGGTGGCTCTCTTAAAAAATTTGTGGTTGTGGCGAATTACTTTGTAATCTATGTCGGGAAATAAGTAACAATATTAATGAAGTAAACAAATTATGAGATCGATCATTTCCATGCTTGATGAGTTATAAAATATTCTTCAACAACCAAAATCACATCACAGAGATGCTTGCAGGTCTTGGATTTTGGTCATAAGGAAAGGTCATTAATTGGCTAGTGTTGTAGGTCATTAATTGGCTAGTGTTGTTTTCACTTTCTGAAGTCTTAAAATTATAGAATTTGCCAATAGAAAAACGTACTTTGATTTGGGCAGCGATTAGCTAGAGTAAAATATAACAGAAAGCTCTTAATTAGTTGGAGTTTTTTTAAGAGAATTAATTAGTGTTATATATAGCTGCACATATTAACTAATCAAAATCACAAAAGTATACACATATTTTTTATTGTGGATTTTTTTATCTTCCTTTTTGTCTCATGCTTCCTCTACTAACCAACTTTTTCTTCCTAAAAAATGTCTGTGTTCTACATTTTTTTTAACTAGACATATAATTTTCCTCGTTCAATAGAAAAATAATAGATATGTAATTTTGAGATAAACTTTAGTTTTGGTCAAAGTCACTGTCAACCAGAAAAACAATCAGTGAAACAAGCATATATAACTTTCCAAATATAATATTAAGACCACAAGTAGTTTTTTTTAATGCAGATATTGACCGGACCCTGACTCTGACCACAAGTAGTAATATTTTAATTTTATGAATGCCTTGGTATATAATTTCATTAATTATTGATTACAAAAGGTTTTGAAGAAACCGGTGCTAATTAATGCCGTTCCTCAATAATTTGGAGTAGGAAATACAAATCCGGGTTTATTTAAGATGAAGATGAAACTCTAGTCAGAAGCCATGAGTTGGATCCATGGTGGTTGTGATAGCCTGATAAAATGGGACAAAGGTTCATGCGATGCCTTGTGCAATTTTCTTACTCATAAATATGTTCCCAATTGCATGCTATCAATGCACTATACAGATCCTTCTACTTCTACTTGAAGAACTACTAAGCAGCAACATGGCACCCAGGAAGGGCCATAATGGTCATGCTCAAATTACCACTGCACCCTCTTGTAAAGGACTATGCATGATCTCAGGTCTTCGATGTAATATATTTTGTACTCCATGGCAGATTTCTACAAGTGTGCTTCATTTAGATCCTGTGCTCTTGTACCTGCTGAAGAGAGTTCCCCTTGGAAACTTCAAAACATGTCACTCTTTTAATCCTTCACTGAATACTAGCTTTGTTTATTATAGCAGTAAGTCTAAGATTTTGCATTCTATATATGGTTGTAATAGTACTGTTGAATTTTAATTCCACGTTGTTTGCAGCAGATTGTATTAAATTATTGTGGTCACGTGAGTTATGTATGAATAGTGAGAGTTTAATTTACTGAGTAAAAATGGGATGGTTTGATTAACCTTATTTATTAAAAAAGCTTATTTTAATAAAGTAAATTTTCATTTTTTAGTGTATTTATTTAAACTGTTTTTAATTAAAATAAATAAAAAAATTTATGTTAAGAAGGAGATCATATATGTTTTTAGTGTAATTTTGGTCTCCCTAATTTTTTAAATCCATGATTTTAGTTTTTTTAATTTTTAATTGTAATATTTGGTTCTCCTAGTTTTATAAATTGACGATCTTGATCTCTTAACTAATAATTGTAAGTATTAAAGATATTAAATTAAATAAAAAATTATTAACTCTAATGTGGTGTTAGTGCATGTGGAGTTGTGTACACCGGTGTAGTGAAGAGAAGTTTGTGGAGAAGAGGAGAAATATAATGTTGTAAAAAATTGAGATTATTAATAAATTTTTAATAATTAATAATTCTAATTATTTTAATAACTTAATTAATTGAAATTATTTGTTAATAATTTGTTAGGAGAATTAAAATAACCAATTTATAAAAACTGAGAAGATAATATGTTACAATTAAAATTTAAGGAAACTAAAATCATGGATTTAAAAATTTAGAGAGACCAAAATTGTAATTTAGCCTTTTTTTTTACCATTTCACTCCTTTTCCTATTTGTCCCATTCGTTCGTAGTTTAACATGAATTGGTTTAAACTTAAAAAATAATTTTAAATAAGAATAAAATATAATTTATTTCTTAAAATAACTAGAAAACTATTTTTAAGTAAAAAATAATTTAGACAAACACAATAAAAAAAACAAAAACTTACTTATTTTAATAAAATAAACACTTATTTTAACAAATAAATTTAAACAAACTCATCCTTTAATTTTTCCCAATTTCTCTTTCTCATATCATAAGCTTGGATGAACACAAGAAAAAATATTATCACATTTTCTATTCCCTTCAAAAACACAATGAATAAACTTCAATTTTCAATGGGACAGGATTCAGTGCAGTCATATTTTTGCATGCATTTATGCATTCAACACATTTATATCCGTTAGATGAATGATCATCGGATGGCTGAGATTTCTTATGTTGATTCAGCGAAATAAAATATGAGCCGTCCAATTGTTTGATGTGTAAATGCCTTGAAAGGGAATGCATTAATTAATTGAAAAGCAAATGGAGTGGATCATTTCAATTTTCAATGAGTCACTTTCAACATATTTAATAGTATATTTTAAATTGGAATGATAACTTCTTAGTGAATTTTGTAGTATCATAAGATTAAAGATGTCTTTAATTTATTTTTTTCTTTAATGATATATCTTATTTTGAGATTTAAAAAAAAAAAAGAGGAAAAAAATTATTCTCTTTTGAATAATGTATAAATATTGAAGAATCGTATATAAAAACTCATTTTTTATATTGAAGATCTCTTCATCTCTTTTATTAAAAGACTTGATGAAAATCAAATCTTAAACTCAAAGATATTTATTCAACATCTACATCTAACACTAAAAATCTGTTTCATAAATCTACCTAAGCTTACCTACTTGATTTTATACAAAAGGACATTTACACTTACACAAATATACAGCAATAATTATATTCACATACTCTATAAATTATCACTCATCAATTTAAGCAATTCATTCACATATAATAAAGGGTCTAGTATAATTAGTTCAGCATATACAATTTTTTATAAATCTCTAATATTTGTGCGAATAAAAAAAATCACATATAAGTCTAGCTAAACTATTAGTTCCCCATTTTCATATAACAATTACTTTTTGTGCAGTTCAAAAACGAGTTCTGCTGTTATATATGTTCAATGCTCCAGATTTTGGAGTCATATTTTCTTTTATTATTCAATACATTAATTATTTTTTGTGGCCAGGATTTCATGCAGTCACAATAGTGACTTGTGATGGCAGAAAATCCACATACCCCCCATCCATTATCTTCATTTGCCTCACTCTTATTACAAACACCTTTATCATGAATAGTTGAATACTCCTGAAATGGTTAGCATTCAAATTGAATCCTGAAATTTCCCTACCAACAATAGTCTTCCAGAATAGCAGATAGAAATCATGTACACATTTCCAACTTAACCACAAGTAACAAGGGAATAAAAGGAAGGAGTAAAGGCAACATTTTATTTCACAATTATATGAAAGAACATTCACAGTTGCACAAAAATACAGCATTAATAATGGTTCATCAAGGAAATTATGCAAAAAATCATTAGTCTTAAATTTAAGCAATTCATTCACATCCATTCTCTTCATTTGTCTCACTCCTATTATTAAGCACACCTTTTATCATGAATATATACTCTCCTAAAAAGTTTAACATTCAAATTGAATGCTAAAAATTCCTTTTTTTTACATAATAGATTAGTAAGAATAACGAAATTTCCCTACCCACACACATTATCAGATAAAAAAGAAAAGATTTAGGCAATTCCAACTTAAAAGCTAGTGACATTGGAAGAAGAAGAAACTAAGGGCAATGTTCTATTTATTACTCAACCAGTGAATCAAAATGTAAAACCTTAACTAATTCAAGCTTTCTTCTGCTTGATTGGTGGCATAAACATAGACCTGAAAATCAAAGCAGCTGAGGAAGCCCCAATGAAGGGACAAATCCAATAGACATAAAACTGCTCCCAAGTGTTGTGCTTGTTGTTGACAAAAGCCCATCCAAAGGCATTGGCAGGGTTCATGGAAGGCCCAGTGAATCCACCACCAAGAATAGCCAAAGCAGCAGTTGTCACAGAGAGCAAATACACCTTCACAAAAGGGTTCCTAGGACCCTTAAACATGACAAAGAAGATAGCCATGTTGTGAGTGAAAGTCAAAACACCTTCAGCAACAGCACCAGAATGCAAGTCAACCTTCAAGAAAGGTCCTTTCAGCATGTCATTGTACTTGGATGGCATTACTAGAAGAAGGGTTTTGATGCCAACAGCACCACCATATGCCTGTGCAGGGAACCTCACTGCCATTGATGAAAGGGATGAGTCAGGCCTCAACCCTGCAGTGTAGAATGAAAGACTTGTTGAAGGGTTGAAGTTTGCACCCCCTAAGATTCTTCCAATGAAGCTTATGGTGAGGACATAGAAGCTGTTTAGGATGGTGCTGATTATTAGGCCTGCAAGTGAAAGAGGTTGGAGGCCAAGGAAAAGTGCCACCTCAGTTGTGACAATCCTCAATGTTGAGATTATGAAAACCCACATTGATGTCAAAATTGCATCTCCAATTGCTGCTTTGATCAACCCCATTTCCTTCTTTTTTGTTTAGAGTTTGTATTCTTTTCTTTTTTCTCTCTAGTTGTCAATGTAGATATTGGAGTTGGAGGTGGAATCTCACACACTACTCTGACTAGTGTTATGGGCCAAGAAAAGGAAGAAAGAGAAAGAGAAAGAGATGAAGATTCTGTGGATGCAAACGAAAAGCTCCGTATCCTTTGTTTAGAGTGATGGGTTAAAAAAACATATGAAACACTCCAATTTAGCTGGTGTGTCATTTGTGGTGACTGGGAACCCCCGAATTGCTATGATTGAATGAAATATGTTTGAAATAGACATATATAGGTTACTTTTCTTAAATTTATTTCCATTTTAAAGTTTGATATTTTTATATCGATTTTTTTACAATCATGACATGTTATATTTTGTTATAAAATAAAATAATATTTTCCTTTTTAATCGATGTTCTTTTTTTTTGCACAGCCTTTTTAATCGCTGTGATATTCTACAATTGTGAGGCCAATTTTATCTCAATATATACTATTTTACACATCTTAAATAAACCTTACTACACATAGTTCATTTTTTTTATAATTTAAGTAACTTTTATTTATAATCCAAAGATTTAATTTTTTTACCAAATAATCCTTACAGATAATCACGCATTCTTATATTTTATTATTGATAAAAAAAAGTACATCTCATATCCTCTCTCAAAAAAATATTAACTCCTTGAGAGAATTTCAACTATAAGCACTTGGATGGAGATGGCTTAAAAGGTTGTAAAAAATATATTTTTTCTTTTTTCTTTTTCCTTTTTTTTCTTTATAAAATGTGAAAGCATCCGGAAAAAAATAAAAGATTATTCTAGTGAATATAAAAATCAACGTGAAATAACACGAGTTAGATTAAAAAAACATTAAGGCAGATACGTATCAAAGGTGCGATTCACGTTAAAAGTTCCAGAGCTCAACCTAACAACCGATAAAAGAAAGAAAAATTCATAAATCGATTCAGAGTTGGAAAGTAAGCCACGTAGAGGACCTTGGACCAATGCAACATAAAATATTTGTGTGGTTAATGACGTGAAAGATATGTGGCTAGGTGCTGCATTTTAAAACGCAGGTAATAGATTATAGATTCATGCCTTAAAAATGTCTAATTTTTTTAATAAATAATTATATTTTTTTATCATCTTTAATAAAAAACTGTTGTTTTTATTTTTTAGTTTAGGATATATTAAAATTGTGATTTCATTTTGATTACTGATAATTTTGTTTTTTGTTTTAATTGAATTTTGTTTTATTTGTTTTAATGGAAAAAAATTAATTATGTGAGATCTAATAATTTTACTATTTTTTATCACGTGTACAAACATCACAAATAATGATTTTGTTTTATATAATATATTGATTGATTAAAAATATAATTTTATTAAAAATAATATATTTTATTATATTAAATTAATAACATTTTTTTCTTCGAAAAAGACAATATATTGATGACATCCAAATCAAGTACAAGATGTATTAAGTGAACTATGCCTATTATATTGAATTTTGATTTCTATTTTTTTATTATATTAAAAAATAAATACTTTAAGTCTATTACTGTATCATTACATTACAACAATTAATGATCCCACTTATAAAAATAACCACATTATTTATTTTTTTCACTTATAAAATTAAGAGTGCACAATAAATTTATAAATTAATTAATGATAATATAAAATTAATTTTATAAAATTATTATTATTTTATTTATTTATTAATTTTTATCTATATAAAATAAATATGACGAGTATTATTTTTGAGGCGAAAAGTGTACAAACAAATCACTGTTTTTTCTTACAGGAAAGCAAATACTACTAAATTACAAAGAGGTACTTACAAATGATTATAGTTCTTTGAATAAATCAATAAGATTGGAATAAATAAATTCCTTGATTATAGTTGTTCAATAAATTAAAAAAATGATTAGTGACTGCTCTAACAGATTTAACATGAATATAAACAAATTCAACAAAAAAAAGACATGAATATAACACTCAGTGAATCAACCATTTTCATGAGAAGAATCAACAATAATTTGGAATAAACACGGAGATCAGTGTAAAATGAAATTTGGGGACAATATAAAACACATAAAAAGTAAAACAAAATCTCAAGTGAGATGAGATGTGAATGTTGTCGATGAAGACTTGAAGATGGTATTATTAAGTTCAATTTATCTTATTAAAAGCAAATTCAACCCTAGAGGCATGAAGTTTTTGCATCTTATTTTTGAACTATGAAAGCCTCAGCTTTATTTTATTATCCTTCTTTATCAAACAATTTTACTAGGTGGTCTACAATTGCAACCGCAACATCCATCGATGCATTGTTTTACGCATCGAGGGCCAAAGCAATGTAAACGATCACAATCTTCCTCATTTTCGCACTTGGTACATGCATTCACAAAACCTGCAAAATTTGTTCACCCAATCACCCTTATCATAATCTTAATGCTTAAATGAAAACAATGGTTTTATGAGATCAACAACTCGATTATTTTATAATATTTTGCATTAAATTCAACCTGATTTGGATGATAAATTTATTCTCTAAGTGTATATAAGAGACAAAAAACGAATAAAAGTAAAGACGCATACCGGTTGTAGATGCTACTAGAAATAAAACTATCAAGCAAGGCAACAACAATGAAGCTTTCACCATTTTGTGCTCTGTTGTATTTCTTTGATAATACAAAGTTGTATTTTTGAGGATTATTTATAATGATAAACAAATTTATGCTCAGTATTAAGGATTAATTAATTATTATTTTAAAAAGAGTTATCAAATATGTGAGGCAGATTGTTTGATTTCATCTTTCTTTTTTTATTGTTTGACTTCATCCTCTGTTATAAATTTATAATTTTACCTAAAATTGCATTTAGTATGGAGAAAGATTTTTTTGACCGAAAATTTATATGGACAAACATTGAAAGTCAAACAAATCTGTATCATATTTTATTTATATGGACAATATAAAATTTATTTTGTTTTAATTATTCCTGCATCTAAATTATGAAAAAAAGAATTATTAAAAAGAAATGGGATCCACATATGCCCTATGTGTAATTAATTACACAAATTCATTATGAAGTAGTTAATGGATTTAATTTCAGAATAACAAATTACCCTATTTGGGTAATTAATGTGGTTGGTTCGATTAATTATGATACTTTTAAAAGGTAATCAAAATAAAAATAATTACGGAGTAGCATATTATTCTATTTGTTACCTTAATTAATTGATTTGTAATTAAACAATTTTAAAAATTCAAAATTACTTTGATTCATTCAATTACTTATAATAGTATCAAAAGGGTAATTTTTTTTATTTATTTGTTGTTAATTTGATTAAAGTTAAAAAAGTTTAAATGTAATTTTGATATTCCTATTTTTAAAAATGTAATTTTGGTCCATTAATTTTAAAATAGAAACATTTAATTCTGTTAATGTTTAAATTTCACAATTTTAGTCTTCTATTTTAAAATAGAGACATTTAATCCTCTAATTTTGTAAAATCTTGTAATTTTGCTTATTCTATCAAATTCAAAATGCATTGATTAGACAAATAATTAACTTGATGCAGTACATAATTTGTGATGTGACATGACATAATTTATTTGATTTATATCATAGTAAATTGTTAATTTATTAACAATCAACATTTCAGTTTGAAGGAAGGACCAAAATGATATATTTTACAAAGGTGTGGAGCTAAATGTCTTTATTTTTAAATAGGAGACTAAAATTATGGATTTTATAAAAATAAGAAAACTAAATGTATCTATTTTAAAATATAGGGATCAAAATTGCATAATGTGAAAAATAGAGAGATCAAAATTATATTTAAACCAATTAAAAAAGGTAATTTGTATCCTAACTAATTATATTACTACTATTAAAAATGTAACTTGCATCGTAATTAATTTAATTTCAATTAAAAATAAGATTTTATAATAATTAATTTAATTGTTTTGAAAAGCTAATTTTTTTTATAATATATATATATATATATATATATATATATATATATATATATAATATGAAAACCTGTCTGTGTTAACTTTTTTCAGAAAAAAATTAGGATATAAAAAATGTAGTGGAAACAAGTTTTTATTGTTAATTTTTTTTTTTAAAAGGTTAAGTTTTTGTTATGTTATGGAAAAACGAAAATTTTTGTAGGAAAAACGTGTTTATAAAAAAGTGAGGAATTAAATAGTTATTAGGGGTGCCAGTAGCAATGCCCGTGTAGTTTTTGGGTAACTGGCCCTTTTGCTTTCTATTTGGATCTAACCATCATTTTATCTTTAGAGTGTTACTTTATACACTATAAGAATTTCTTATACACTATATATAATTTTAAAAATACCAAAATTACCCTTCCGTTTGTTTTTATTATGGGTGCTTTCTCTGATCACTGTTACCTACACTGTGGAGTACTCCCTTCCCTTCGGTTGGTGCGATTTTGTTGTGCATTGGAGCTGCTGGTGTTGGAGGAGGTGGTTGTGTTCGGTGATAGCTGAGTTGAGCTGAGGGAGTCGTCGGAGACGCCATTTTTGGCGGTGGGTGCAAGGTAAGTGAAGTTAAGCTGAAATCCGTAGGTTACATTGTAATTGCTAAGGTACGGATTCATTTGGGTTACGGATTTAAGGCCACGGATTTCATGATCCGTACATACATGGCTCAATCCCACGGATTACATGATCCGTAAATGTATATGGCTGGTCCAATACGGATCAGCGGATCCGTAAATAGTTTGGTGCATTTTTTTACGGATCAATGAATCCATATGAGGGGCACGGATACGTAGGTGTCGGATTGCGTAATCCGTATCAAGGACTTGTTGCTTTTTAATTTGCTGAAAGTTTGTGGTAATGGATGTAGTGTATCCTCTATCCTCCCTATAATATCAGTCGCATCTAGGACTTCAAAAAAATGCCATAAATTCAATGAAAAAAGTAAAAAAAGGATATTATGTTATGTGGTGTTCAGAGACCCGTTTACATGATTTTAACAATTACAGTTGCCTCTGAATGCTTTCATGAAAATTGATGTGCCAGGCACTCGAAATTAGGTATTTGGAATTAAGATAATCTGCACTTGTAATTGTGGCATACCACTAGGTTGAAAGTTAGTGTGTTTTGAAATTCATTGATTTCAGCTCACCCTAAATTTCATTATCCAGTCCTTTTACAGAATGTACATACGGATCATATAATCCGTATAGTTTTTACGGATTAACAAATCCGTTAACCCTGTACGGATTATATGATCCGTATGTACATTTTAGGTGCCAAGTGTTAATGCTGCTATCAGAGTTTAAAATAAATGATTGAAGTTGTTTTGATGTATATATTGAATATTATTATGTGTATGGATTCTAATTGAAATAATTGTATATAGCATTTGTGTAGATGGAAAACAATGAATGGTACTATGACATTATGATGTCAGAAGAAATTAATTTAGAGGAAGAAGATATTGGAGAAGAAGGTGATTGTGTTGAAGATATTAATTATTCAGTTGATTGTTCAGTGGCCTTTAATACATCAAAGGTATATTTGTAGTTAAACTTGTTGATCGAATGGTTTGAAAAATTAAAATGTTATTAAAGGTTGATTGTTGTATATTTGCAGGTGTTTAATTCGCGTGATGACGTATTGACATGGGCTCGTAGTATAGCATATGATAATGGATTTGTTGCTGTTATAATGAGGAGCGGCATGGCAAATGCAAAGGTAG
Source organism: Glycine latifolia (assembly GCA_013407115.1). Classification (NCBI taxonomy): domain Eukaryota; kingdom Viridiplantae; phylum Streptophyta; class Magnoliopsida; order Fabales; family Fabaceae; genus Glycine; species Glycine latifolia. The sequence continues at coordinate 38,602,664 of CM023946.1, forward strand.
GAACAACAACATATGTTATAATTGGTTGTCAAAGGAGTGGAAAATATAGATCATTCAAAAAAGGGATTGTACCAACAACGGGGAGCAGTAGAAAATGTAACTGTCCGTTTAAGTTGAGAGCAAAACCCGGGCCCGGAGGGCAAGGTTGGATAGTGAAGGTAATTTGTGGCACTCATAATCATAGGTTGACAAAGTCTTTTTGTGGACACCCATATCCTGGTAGGCTAACTGAGGATGAGAAGATAATTGTTGGTGATATGACAAGGTCCATGGTGAAACCCAGGAATATTCTTTTAACTTTGAAGGACCACAATGCTAATAATTATACTACTTTGAAGCAAATATACAATGCTAGATATGCATATCGAACGCGTATTAGAGGTGATAAATCTGAAATGCAACAGCTGATGAAACTTCTTCAGCGTGACATGTATATTTATTGGCATAGAATGAAAGAGGAAAATGTGGTACGTGACTTATTTTGGGCTCATCCAGATGCAGTGAAATTGAGCAATTCATACCATTTGGTCTTCTTGATTGACAGTACATACAAAACTAACAGGTACAGATTGCCTTTACTTGACATCGTTGGTGTGACACCTACGGGGATGACATTTTCTGCCGCATTTGCCTATTTAGAGGCGGAACGTACTAACAATGTAGTGTGGGCACTTGAACGCTTTAGAGGGATTTTCTTTAAAAGTGAATTTTTCCCACAAGTGATTGTAACTGATAGAGATGCGGCGTTGATGAATGCTATAAAAGTTGTTTTCCCTGAATGTACCAATTTGTTGTGTCGCTTTCACATTGACAAGAATGTGAAGGCAAAATGCAAAACTTATATTCGGCAGAGCAACGCTTGGGATTATGTTATGGATTCATGGGGAACTGTTGTTGATTGTTCTAATCAGAAGTCATATGACGATTGTCTGAGGACGTTTGAAATTGCGTGTTCACCGTGGCCTACATTTGTTGATTATGTTAAAGAAACATGGTTGGATCCTCATAAGGAAAAATTTGTCGCTGCATGGACAAACAAAGTTATGCATCTTGGTAATACGACAAGTAATAGGTATGAGATGGTCTAAAGTTGGTCACATACTGACATGCTTAGTAACATTTTGGTTGTTTATATGGGATTAACCTGTTTTTTGAAATTAAATGCAGGGTGGAGACTGCACACTCTACTTTAAAAAGGCTTCTGCAAAATAGCATTGGAGATTTATGTTCTGTTTGGGATGCTATGAACAACATGATGACTTTGCAACATACTGAAATAAAGGCATCTTTGGAAAGAAGCACTCATGTCATCGGTCATGTTTTTAAAGTAACTTTGTACAAGAGACTCATCGGCATGGTGTCCAGGTATGCTTTAAACCAAATTGCGGCTGAATATGAACGAGTTCATTATGCAGGAAAAAATCCATCTCGATGTGGTTGTGTTATGAGAACTACCCATGGTCTCCCATGTGCATGTGAGCTAGCTAAGATTGTCCAAGGAAGCATACCGCTTTCATGTGTTGATGCATTTTGGCGCAGACTAAATTTCTTAGACCAAGGCGATCCTATGAGCCAGGATATTCAAATAACGGAAGAGATGGAGGCAATCTCGAACCGTTTTGATAAGCTTGACCTGTGCGGAAAAATGTCATTGAAGATTAAGCTTAAAGAACTTGCATTTCCTGATCAGACATCCATGCATCCCCCCCCTGAAAAGGTCAAAACAAAAGGGGGTCAAAAAAACAAACACAGAAGGCATGAAATATCAACCAAGCGGGATCCGTCATACTTTGAATATGTTGATGAATTGCATTCAGTGCAAAACAGTTGTTCCACGCAGGATATGGGACGTTCGGTGAATGTTGAAATAAAGCAAACCAACCACATCCCTATGCTTGATCAGTTTGTTCCTTTTATGCAGAAATTTATTGTTAACATCAGTGATGTTAAAGCTGATGGTAATTGTGGATACCGTGTAATTGCTGCCCTCTTAGGATACGGTGAAGATAGTTGGCCTGTGGTCTGTAATCATTTGCTTAAGGAACTTTCAGAATGGTCTGATCAATATATAGCATTGTTTGGTGGATTCCCTAGGTTTGACCAGTTGAAGCGTTCCCTTCTTGTTGATGGATTATCACAGGTAACACCTAACATGCTTTGATTATTATTGTTGTGTAGCAATCTCGATGCATTATTAAACTATTGTTGTGTAGGTAACAATTGATAAGTGGATGGATATCACCGACATGGGTTACGTGATTGCATCAAGATATAATGTCATTCTGGCTTCACTTTCTCTTAAACAAAGTATGACGTTTTTCCCTCTTAGAGGCCAACCACCGAAAGACCCAAGTATGCACCGCATTATGTGTATTGGTCACGTTTTTGGTAACCATTTTGTACAGGTACTACTTTTATGTTTACCTTAACGACATTTATACTTTGCTAGTTACTTCATTGTTGAGGCCAACGCGTAGTTTAAGTTATATGTTGTTTGTGACAGGTTGAATTGTCAGATGAGTCTCCTATCCCACCCACTGCGTTGTTGTGGTCGAAGCATAGTTTTACAGAAGCAAAACAGTGGCCAAATTATTATAGACATAGACAATGGATGTATGCTGCATCGATGCCTAAAAGCCAAACATATGTCGATTTAGGCTGACACTTTAAGTTATATGTTGTTTGTAATGTTTCATGTACCAACATAACAAAAAAGTAATCAACTTTTGTTTATAATCATTACCAGTTAACTAAAGTTTAATTGTGTTTCTTTTTATATTAATTTGTCCGTAAATTTTACCAATTAAAGTGTCATTATATTTTAAAAACATTTTATTTAAATTTTTTTTATGCCTTCATTTTTATAATTTTTTCCATTTTATCATTTGGATTTTTCATGAATTTTATGATTTAACTTTTAATTTTTAATACTTTTCAAAAAGATTATTCTATTTTACAAATCTCATGCAAGAAAATGATTGTTTTTTGATCTGTCCACTTTTTGTTATATCATTAGCAGGTAAGTATATGAGGAATTTAAAAAAAATATGATATCAAACGTCACATAATCGGTAAATGTCTGAAACATGAGTCATCCATGCCGTTAACTACAAACGTCACAATTCCCCATAAGGTGGGTAGTATATAATAAAGCAACAAAAAGTGGAAAAAAGTAGTCATTCTGGGTCATCATGCCGTCTCCTGATGGTGCCCCTCCTCCTGTTAGCGCGCACATATACATTTCTATCCTCCACAACACTACTGGCTAAGTCTAATAGCTCCTGTGTACAGGCATAGGCATCAGTGCCTGGGGTCACCATCCTCAAGTCTATCATGCGTTGTAAGCCTTTACGAATCCTACGACACATTCCCTAAAACAATATAACAACATACAGTGTTAATAACAACTTCTAATGAATGTTAATTTTAAAATGAACTACTTGTAATGACAAATAAGTACCAAAGCATGGGGTGCAGATGGAGGGGAAGCTGGAGCAGGAGCAGGTGCAGGGTGATAATGTAATATGGTGGTAACCCTAAAAGGGTGTCGGGGCGGATCTCCAGGCTCTGCGGGACGCATAAATGGATGCGATATCCTGTAAAACCATGGCATATACTCGTTAACACACTCACCAGGAAATGTAACCAAATGGTTTGTGCCAACTACGTAGTCCAACAAGTGTCCCCAACGCTCGTCAACCTCCTCTGTGGACATAGACGCAGGCCGAGACAAATGTGGAATTCCCTGAACACACCCATATTGTCTCATCACCCGATCCGGTAAATGTCTGACCATCAGTGGCCCCCATCTAATAAACCCAGAGAACAATGAAATGGTCTCGAACTCCCTATATACACGGTGCTCCCGATAAGGTGACCAGACAACATCATCAAGCGTCAACCTATCTAGCCGCTTCCGATAGGTTGAAACAGGTAAAGCTTTCCCAGGTCTCCATCTACATGCACGTGGGGCCCTTTCCTCGTAATCGGGATTTGGCATGACACTGCCAATGGTGGGAAAATGTTCATACACCCAGCACTGCATCAAAACAAACAAAAATAATTAACAACAAACACACTATTAATGGCTACATAACATAAACACTAAAATTAAACATATGTTAAGTGTAATTACCTGTATTAATGAAATGTAGCCGGCCAAGTGTTTCCCGTGATGTTGGGATGCATAGCCCAAGTGGTCATAAATGTGTACGAGTGCAGCTGCACCCCAAGCATATCCGGCCGACTGGTCTAGATCGCGAAATGCGTCCAAGAATACCACACTGATGTGTGTGGAACTCTTGTTCGCAAATATAGTGCAACCTACCAGATGCAACAAGTAAGCTCTCGCCGCCACAATCCATTGCCTATCTTCGCACTTAACAGCGTATAATTCGCGAAGCCAAGACAATCGAACATATGCCCCATGGCATTGCTCTGTCTCAGCTCTCGCGTCCTCAAGTGATACCTCCAACAACTCAACAATGAGTGTTATCGCCTCCCCCACGTCAATGTTATCAAAAGTGTGGAAGTTTCCCTGGATGGGGAGATGCAACAATGCTGCTACATCATCTAATGTGATGCTCAGCTCTCCTATGGGAAAATGGAAGCTGCTGGTCTCGGCGTGCCACCGCTCCACAAACGCAGAAAGTAATCCCCTGTCACCAGTGTCCACGGAAGTCGATATCAACGGGCTTAACCCGGTTGCTGCAACTAAACCTTCAATCTCTAGAGCCGGCTTTCCAAACTTTGCTACCTTACGGCCGTGGGATGCTAATTTTAACTCTGACCGCTCCTGAAAAAATGTTTCTAACTTTCAACAAATACATACATACACAATTAACTATTAACCAAGTGGTAGTTAAAAACCTCATTACCTCTCCAGTCCACACTCTCACTGCTACATGGTTAGCATAATCTGTCAACACCGAAAGATCTTCTGGGCCACCTGGGAAACTTTCACATTCACTACCATCATCCTCATGAACTGCTACATCTTCTACCTCCGTCACTCCTTCATCCACAACAGGTACCTCAGCAACAATCTCAGCTTCCCGTTCTCTTCTTGCGGAAGCCGTTGGCCTACGACGTTCACCCCCCTCTACAGGCCGACCCAATCCACCTCTGGTTCTTGCCATAATCTGTACCAATTGTTACTCAATTCAGGCATTAACTTAAAACAAACAAATAACACTCATATATATACCATTGGTCACATAGTATGCATCTATATATTTCTTTCATTTCCTTTACCTCTTAATGAAAAATTGCTTATAAGTCCAGCATAAACCAATGGATCTACTCAATGCATATACACAACTAACCAATATCAAGTAGCAGCAAAATGAAAATGTTAACTTATACTGCTCTAAGTCTTTCTTCAATATCAACATGTTATTGTCCTTTATGTTTTTTATCAACATGTACTATTTTGAATCATTCACATAAATCACAACCAAGTGTTCAATGGTACCTTATTTTTCCTAATAAACCATCCATATACACACATTCATATTTAATCATTCACATAAATCACAACCAAGTGTTTAATCATACCTTATTTTTCCTAATAATCCAGCCATGTACACACATTGATATTTAATCATTCACATAAATCACAATCAAGTCTACAATGGTACCTTATCTTTCCTAATAAACCATCCATATACACATTGACATTTCAAGCACCTAATATACAGGCACTAATCTCATTTAAACCAAATTCAAAAACAATTCAAGCTTCTGAGGGTTCGTACGGATCAGTGGATCCGAAAGGGTTTTTTATTTGTGTTCACGGATTAGTAGATCCGCAAGGGCATAATGGCATCCATGTGTGCACGGATTAGAAGATCCGTAAGGTATTTACGGATTGTGTAATCCGTAAATACCTTACGGATCTTCTAATCCGTGCACACATGGATGCCATTATGCCTTGCGGATCCACAAATCCGTATGCAACATTTATCCATTATTCCATCCGGATTACATGATCCGTAGCCATTCCACAAACAACTTACGGATTTATAAATCCGTTTCGAACCAAAAAGCCTTTCACGGATCAATTGATCCGTACCATACCATATTACGGATTCATCAATCCGTTTCAGACCAATCAAAGGCTTCTCGGATCCAATGATCCGTATTGAGCATGGACAGTTTACGGATTGCTAAATCCGTTTCGTACAAAACACGCTTTTCCGGATCCACTGATCCGTATTCACCATAGCCATTTCAGAAACCACTTACGGATTAATACACTATATAACCTAAAAATCACCAGCACGGATGCTTACCTCTTCGCGTCGCCGATAATGGAGCCACCACCACCACCAGCAATACCACGACCCGCGGCCAACAATGTGGAGCGCCTGGCTTTGTTGTCGGAGAACCACCCTTTCGAAAATGGAGAGGCTTAGGAGAAGAGGAGAACAGGAGCAAATGAAACGGAAGAAAGGAAGAAAAAAAACAAAGCGCTTATGTTTTTCAAACATTTTTGAATTAAGCAAAATAATTAGAAGGGCATTTTAGGATTTTCACTCTACCTATATAGTGTATAAGAAATCCTTATAGTGTATAAAGCAACACTCTTATCTTTAGCGGGTCTTAAAAAGAGTTTTGGGGCTTATCAGTTATCACTGTCTTCTTGTTCAAGAGTTTCCGTTGTTTAATAATCGAATTAATCTATTAATAATTAATTTCTCATTTCTTTTTTTATAGTCTTTTTCTTTTCCTCATTTCCATTTCTATGAAATATGCATACTGGATATTATTTAAGGATAAAAAAATGAAAAAAGAGACGGATAAGAAATACAGGATATTATTAATCCCTCAACTTTATTGTCCTGGGTTCTAGGACTAGTTTAGTGTTACTTCGTGATTTGATTTCAACCTACTTATAGAAAAACAAAAATATCTAATTCAATCATAAAAATAAAATATAATTAGTTTGAATCGATTTGAATGTAAAAAAAAAAAATCAATTTTATTTTTTAATTTTAAATTGGATTGATTATTTCACACATATTACATTAAACACATTATATGCATATTATTCTCCTCGTGTACAAAAAAAAATCATTATATGCATATATAATAAATATCAAATTGGTTGAAAGTGAACTAAAAATGGGCATTGATTGGAAGTTATTATATTTTTTGGAATCGTATTTTTTGAAAATGTGATAAATATATTTACTTATTTAGTATGATTAAGATATTTTGGAGAACGAGAGACATAATTATAAATATATAAAAAAAACTCTTCATAGGGAATCCTAGATGTCCACTTTATCCCATGGAAAAGTTTTAGTAGAAAACTTACCTAAAAAATGATTAATTATTGGGAATTTTAGATTCCTAAAGATAATTTTTCAAATATTATTTTATAGTCTTATAATAATTATCACGTAAGAAAAAATTAAAATAATAATTATTTTAATTTTAATGTAATATTCATTATTTTTTTATTTATATTGTTTATAATATTAATGATGAACAATAAAAATTATAAATAAATTAATGATAATGAAAATATTAATTTTATAAAAATTTTAGTCTCTTTCATTTAATTATTATTAATTTTTAGTTATGTAAAAAAAATGCACGACGATTATTACAAGAAAGGGGAAGATATGGAAAAGTTAAAGCAATCCCTTAGTTTGAAAATAATTAGGGTTAAAAACTTAAAGCAATCCCTTATCAATGCATATAATATTTTTTTCTATAATTATTTTTTCCCTCTCCATCATTTATCCATGATTTCATCACAACCATTAATAATATTGAGAAAATGAGTTTGTAAAGTAACATGTTATTGTTTAGTTAACAACATAAACTTAAAACAAAAATTTCAATATATCAGAAACTTAAACAACAACAAAATTTATTAGAGACCTAAAGTAAAATTTGATCATTTATCAAATATTTTAAACATATTTAAGCCTACATTATTAAAAAATAATGTCTTTTTGAAGCATGCATCTCAGGAACAAGGAATTGTCATTGCTTTTTTAGAGGAACTCAAAACTTGATGTCAAGCAAATTGTGAAGAAAGAAACGGTTGTTCGTTGAGTAGAGATGAATTTTCTGTAGGCATTTTACATCACTAGTTAGATGAAGAATTAAATAAGTATTATTTATTATAATAAAAGATAAGTCATTCATGATTTAACTTCAATGGAATAAATTTGGTTGTGTGAAATGAAAATAAATAAAAAAGAATTGAGAATAAATATTTGATTAAACTAGTGTGGTGGAGGAGTGAAATCCATACCAATTTCTTGGATAATAATCTCTTCTAGTAATCAAACCAAAGGTAAGGTGACTTTGGTTATATGAAATGGAATAAAAGAAAAAAAATTGCGAGAAATATTGAAATTAAAGTAATATAATAAATGTATGAGACCCACACAAAATTTGAAAAACTTGGGCAATTTGAATTCAACCAAACCAAGAGATAAAAGTGGGTTTAGTTGTGAAGAAGGGGTCAAAGAAGAATTGAAGCGGAACTTTTACTATTTTTGTTGGGGGTTAACTATGTGTTTTTGTTCTTCAATTTTTTTGAGTTTTTATTTTTAGTACCTAAAAAAAAACTAATTTTAATCCTTAATGTGTACATCTGTTTTATTTTTTTGTTCCAATTGTTTAAATTTTTCGTTGAGGTGACAATTATTATGCTGTAGTTTATTTTATAGCATTCAAAAACCGCCAAAAATTGCTTGATTAAAATCTTCCACCGTCGCCACCATCCCTTTTCCACCATACCTATCACCACCACTTCCACTGTACCTATCTTCACCATAGTTAAAACAAGCACTGCCACCACAAATTTGGTTTGGGAAGGAGGTCGGTGTCGGAGACGAAGATCGGCGATGGCTCATCTTCCTCGTGATTACACGCAGTGGGAGCTTGCAATTTTTGGTGGGAGATCGATGAAGGAAGAGGAAGACGTTATGTCTAGACCTCTAGTAGTTAACATAAAGTGGGGAAAAAAAGGGATCGAAAAAATTGAAAGACGAGGTATAGGACTTTGTACAGATAATTCTACAAATTTCATGGATCAAGTTGTAATGTTTAACATCTGGGTTTCTTGTGGGATGTTCATGGTCCCTTTAACTAGTATCTTAGGTGAGGTTTCAAAGTTTGGCAAAGCAATTTCGACAAAACAAATTCGGATGGATTTTTGGGGTGTTCCTCCTTATCAAAGATGCAAGATCTCACTAAAGCAATTTTTGGCAGTTCAAAACCACCAAAAATGCTAAATCGCTATCATTTTAAACGTAGGAAAAAAATATAATGGAGATAAACATTAGAGACTAAATTAAATTGGTCAATTTTTTTTAGAGACTACAAAATGAAAATTTGAAAAAGTTTGAGGACCAAACTTAGTTAACATTTTTTTTATTGATAAATGTTAATTGTTATATAATTTGTTAACTTTTGTTGGTAACGTTATATTTCTCTCATTTTCTTATGTTTTAACCACTCAATTAACTTTATATCTCTTAAAACTTTCACTATTTAATACATCCTACATTTTCTTCACTCTACTTTAATTTAAATATTAATTTTCTCTTTACATGTGTTTCTTTTTAGAAATTATCTATATAAATATTTTTCTTCAAAAATAATTTTGTTTGAGGTCATATTAGACATTAAATATAAACATAATTCTCAATAAAAATTCAAAGTTTATTTCAATATATTGTAAAAATTTTCACTAGATCATGTATTTTTATTGCTAAGTGTTTCACCTAAGTTCCATCTAAAATAATAAATTACATTAAAGTAATCTACCCTTACAATATTCTCTAAGTTTATATATTTCAATAAAGTTTAGGAATGAATTAGAAAGATTATTATTTTTTAATTTTAAAGATTACTTAATGTGATTTTTAATACTACTTTAAGTTTTAAGACTATTTAAATATTTTTTTATTTTTAAATTCACTTTAGAAAAAAAGAATAATACTTTTTAAAGATAAAATTAGTCATTTATTTATCTTTAGATAATCATTATTTTAATAAATGTCTCCCCTTATTACCATTTGTTACCACCATGGCACCTTAGGAAATTTCAATGAGTTGAGGGTCATTAACTACGATTTCTTCTTTGCATTTAAATGATCTTTTATTCACTAACATGTTTATTTTATAACTCGTTAGAGTTCTTTTATTTATTCCTATGCAAGGAACTCTTATTTTTCCCTTACACACGTGGTCCTTTACCTAAATTGACAACCTTACTTTCCAAACCCTAATGACTAACCTATTTTTTGATAAAATTTGAACAACATTTGATTTGTTTTGTTATATCTTATTCACATTAAAGAAAACAAAAATGTGGTAGTCAATCCATGTTACAAAGAGATAACAAAAATGAAATGAAGCTAGTTATGATGAACAAAAAGAAAATCAATGAATAAAAAAACATGTTTGTTTTATGCTACATTTATTTGATTCTATTTGAATTGTTAAGAATGTAAACATAATGCCAACTTTAAATGTAGAACTCTAATGCATATATTTTCTGCTGAGAAGTTAAGATGCCTTGGTTTATCATTTAAATCAGACTCAAACTTTGATCAACTTTTCAATTTGAGACGAGGTAACCACCATTAATATCATCCCTTACACGTTTAGTGCTAAAAAAGTTTTGCGTCACCTTCCCTATATTGATTATCCTTAACATATTCACTTGTCTGGGCATCATTCCCACCTTCACAAGGCAAGACATGTTCACTGGTCTAATTACCATGGATATAATAATGTCTATTAGAAAAAAAAATCTATGATCATTCTTATTTTTCTTAAAGGAAGAATTCTAGGATATTGTTTTGAACTCTAACATTCTACCACCTTTTAAACCTGCGAAACCATCCATGTTTTTTGTTTAACAAACTTCCACACCATTAAATTCAACATCAATTTGCATCTTTATTTTGCCCATATCATCAAAGTTGGCAAAAAAACCAAAATAATATTTTTTAATAAAAAATTACCAAATAGAGACCAAAATTAGATGTGTTTTTAATTTTTGACGTAAAATATCATTTAATATTATTAATTGTTATTTTTATTTAATTTTAAAGTATTTTTAGACCGATATTCATTATAGATATGATTTTCTTTACTTTTTTTAAATATATTTTTATTTAGTATATATTATTAATTTTATATGATTTTATTTAATATATTCTGGATTTTTGGTATATCTAATTTTTAATATATTATTTTGTTTAATATATTTTCTATATTTTTTAATGTTATTTTGTTTAATATAATTTCTAAATTTTTATATGGTTTTGTTTAATATTTTTTGGATTTTTTATATAACTAATTTTAAATATAATATTTTATTTAAAATGATTACTATATTAAAAAAATATTTACAATTTAAAAATAAAAATTTTAAATTTTTTTAAAAAAAGGTCATGACTTAATAATAAAAACTTAAAGTTATAAAAAAATTATTTTAAAGTCGTACGTTTAAAAAAAATTATGTTGTAAATTTTTTAAAGATTTTAGTTTAAAAAATTAAAAAAATCACAATATTGTGGTCGCAACACTAATTTAAAAAATTGAAAAAAATTATATTGTAAATTAAAAAATTGATTTTAAAGTCGTATGCTAATTTCAGTCTCTATTTCAGTTGCTAACACTTTTTGCAACAGAATATTGTGGTTGCAAACATAAAAAAACCACAATATTCTATTACAAAAAGTATTAGCGATCGAATTAGTGACTGTATTAGTCACGTCTAAATTGGGCGTGTTTGACAGTCCCATATGGGTAAATATTTTTCAAACAGTCCCAAATTGATAATTTTTTTTATTAATAAAGTATTATTTTGGTTCTTTTGCCCATCAAAGTTATCATTGTCCATTTTCTCTCTCTTCACTTCATTCATTGAAGCATATTTATCTAATCGATTTATCACTATCAGATTTCTCATCATCACTAACATCATTTGCCTTACTTTTGACACATTTTTATCCTTACAAATAGAACCCTTATGCTTCCTAAAGGTGTTGATAGAGAGTAATCCTATAAGTTTAAGATAATGGAAGATACACTAATGTGGATGAGGTTGTTGATAAAATCAAACAATACTATGATGGTAGATATTTGTCTCCATGTGAGTGTAGTTGGCATATATTCTCATTTGATATTCATGTGAGGCAGCCTTCTGTGCAACATTTGATATTCTCAAAGTTGTTGTCTTTAGAGACACAGATAGAATTGGTAATGTTCTTGCATGGAATAATGACAAAGAATTATATTTTTGCATGGATGAAAGCTAATGTTAATTATCAGGAAACACTTAAGTTTACTTTTTGTTAATTTCCTGGAACATTTGTGTATGATTCAAACTCCTTAATTATTTGCATTTACATTTTATTGAGGTTTTGTTTCATTTCTCTCCTTTTTTACTTGGTAAAATGGAGTTTTATTTTGCGGTGAAGAGGAGTCCAGAAATCCAACATGGTCCCAATCCATATTATTTTTGGGTTGGCTGAAGTCCATGTGGCTCATTCAAGTATTATTGAAGGCGCCTTCTATTTACACTCTTACATTTTTTCTAAGTACAATCCCATCTCTCCTTTTATTTTTTTCTACCAAATTTACCCTTTTAAATCCTTGTCTTGCACCCTCATGTTTATTAGTCTTTAAAATCTTATTTTCATATTATCTTTATTGTCATTTAAATATTAATTTTGAACCTCATGTTCACCTATATTCATTACATAAATATTGCATTTTCCATCAATATTATATGCAATATTGTGTATTTTCCTTCACATGGCATTGTATTTCAAGGTACATTCATAACTAATTTCATTTATTATACACCTTAATTGCAAAACAAAACTTTTGATAGTGACTTCTAACATTGTTTTGTGTATCACCAATTTTGAATATGCATTTTCATTATAACTCCAGATCTACAACATTAAAATAAGTGTAAGCACATCAAAGATTGCAGCGACTCCTTAAATACATTTCCATAAATGATTTATTTTTGGTTTAATTTATTTTGTTTTATCCGATCACAACTCTATTATTTTCTAATATAAAATTCTTTTAAATTAATTTAAAATTGATTAAAATGAAAATTAATCTGTTGTAGACAAAAAAAACCTTAAACCAGCCTAAAATTAATATAACACTGATTAAAATTATTGTGATTTTATTTAACAAGTTTTTGAAAATTTGAAGATATAAAATTACTTATTAAATTTTCACAATAGATTTAGTTTACGATTTCTTAATTTCGCTTTTTAAAAAATTCTCCAAATTTCATGATGATTTTTTTTAATGATATCATGATGAATTTTTTCTTAGTAGACGTGATATGCTGTTATTCACATGATGTTATATCCAGGTTTGTAAAAAATATATATTTTTTATTTGCATCTGCTTTATGTTTAAAAGAAATCCGTCAACGAAGTCAATGTTAAATGAGTGGGATACAGAAATTATCACAAACCTTAATCCCTTATATTCCTAGTTATGGATTAAAAAAATAATCATTAAACCAATAAACAATTTTTTTATTTAAAAAATGAGAGTATAATGGATTAATGAGCCACGGAATCAACGTGTAGAGTTAAAATCTAGTTGTGTTACTGTGAAAGAAAAAGTGGTTAGTGGCTATCAATGCACAAGACCAGGATTTTCAAACACCTGCAGACAAAGTAGACCCTAATGCACTGTTTCTGGATCATATCAGTTACATGGTCATCCCCTCAAGACAAAAAAAACAACAAAGAACAAAAAGACACATTCATCCCTGATAATTGATACTCTTCTATGTTTATGTTATGTTTTTCTTCACATTTCTTAATTAATTAAGAAAGCAACTTGAAATTATAAAAGTAATTAAGGTTAAACCGTGAATTTGGTTTGAGTTTAAAATTGTCTTCTATCATAATGCATTATTATTCTTTTAGGATACCAAAGTAGTAAATGTCATTCCATAGTAGTAGTTCTATAATTTTGTCTGGTAACTTTGAATTTTTTAATTCTGGGCAAGTTTTTTTAACATCAAACAAACATTTTAACATAAATGACTTAGCTATGGTCAATTTTAAGGGACGTGGTCTGAAGGGGTTGCTGGCACTCTTTATAAAGGTACTGCATTGTTGGGTACAGCTCAATTATGTCACTGGCTACTAACTATCTCACACATCCACATGCAAATGCAAGAGGTGGTTCCCTTAATGATCCATTGCTTCTGTTGAAGAATCCTTTGGTTTCTCTCTCTCTCTCTCTCTACCGACATTATCTCTCTTTATATCAGTTGTCTTAGGCAGAGTTTCTAAAGCAAAAGAAAAAAAAAAGCAAAGGGTAGGCATTGACCCCTTTGCACAAAGGAAAAGAGGGTGGTGTTGTGTTAAAAAAATATTGAACTTGCTTGGTTCAAAGTCGAAACAAAATTGTCATTTTCCCATTTCTACATTTTTGGTTTGGGAGAGGAGAAACCAAGAATTAAGAAATGGGTTGCTCCATAAGAGAGTGTTGTGTCTTATTTTTGGTGTTATTGGTGACATGTGTTAGAGGGGAGGACCCTTATAGATTCTACACTTGGAATGTCACATATGGAGACATTTATCCACTTGGTGTTAAACAACAGGTACTCTTTTGTTTAGTCTTGTTTTGATTTTCTTATCTTCATAATCTTAGTTTTTCTTAATGGAATTAATATATATGGTGCATGAATTTTAATGGCAGGGTATTTTGATAAACTGGCAATTCCCAGGGCCACAAATTGAGGCGGTGACCAATGACAACTTGATTATCAATGTGTACAACAGCTTGGATGAACCTTTCCTCTTATCTTGGTTAGTCCCTTTCTCTGATTTCCTTCTTGTTTAGTCCACTCTTAAAGTATCAACTGCAGAAAAAAATGTTGAAAAAAAAGTTATCCTTTTTCTTATGTTTTTTGCACCATTTATGAAAGCCTATTTTTGGAAGCTACGATGTCGTTAAAAAGGGGTAATGCAGAAGAAGGATTGTGGTTGGTTTGGTTTATAAGAATATATTATATGCTAAATGCCTAGATCTGGGTAGCTTTAAAATCTTTTTGACTGGAACTGTCACTGATTTTATGTTTTGTGGTTCAATAGATCTTTAAGATTCTTCTATTGTCACTCTCATATGTTTATAGTAACTCCTATTTATATAATTTTCTTTAAAATACCCTTATTTGTTAATCAAAATAATAATCTAGAGAATTTTATAAAATTCAAAAATTATGACAAGTGACAACAGATACTTCCCTGATTGAAATATTAAATAGTTGTCTGATTTAGAAATATCAAAATTTTAATGTAATTTGTAGGTGTTCCAATATAATACATGAATGGAATCTTGCCTTTGCCCCCAAAATGGCAGGCCATGTTTGATGAGAAAATTAGTGAAAAATCAAATAAATAAGTAAATAAAATGTCAGAGCTAAGACTTCAATTGCATCACTTATTATTATTCATGTGAGGAGAATTCAGTGTTATACTACTTGATTCTTTATAGGAATGGAGTGCTGCAGAGGAGAAACTCATGGCAAGATGGAGTGTATGGTACCAATTGTCCAATTCTACCAGGGCATAACTTCACTTATGTTCTTCAAGTGAAGGATCAGATAGGTAGCTACTTCTACTACCCTTCCCTTGCTTTCCACAAGGCAGCAGGAGGTTATGGTGGATTCAAAATTGCGAGTCGCCCCGGGATTCCAGTGCCTTTTCCTCCTCCAGCAGGAGATTTCACCATATTGGCAGGAGACTGGTACAAGAGAAATCACACAGTAAGTTTTGCTTTCTTTGGATAAATGTTATTGGATATGGCTAAGTTTACAAGTATTTTAATTCAAATCAATGTTTTAGATGTTTTCTTACTTTTCCACTTTATGCATATCCTCACTTTAAAGGAGCTAGATCTCAATGTTATTAGTCCTTGCATTTGATACAACGTAACTAAGAAAAACTCTACACTCTTCAAGAAATCCTACCCATGTGCGTGTTTTGGTCATGTGTCAAAACAAATTATTACATGGTTCATGGTACAGGACCACCATGGTCCTGACTAATTATCATACAGCATGTAATTGAGTGTTATTAACTCTTTTTCATAAATTGAAAATCTCGGTTATACGTCGCGTGAAGATTGGTTGGGACAATAGACACGTGATGGTTTAGGACTAATAATTTATTTGGATGTGGATTTCACATTTGTATAGAAGCTACTAGTTGTAGCTTTTGCGTCATTAACCATTTGACATGATTAGTTCTCTGGCAAACGTGTTTCGAAATGCAGCCCTAAATCATCAGTAAACTTGTTGATTCATGCAGGATTTGAGGGCAATTTTGGATGGTGGAAGTGACCTTCCCTTCCCTGATGGGATTATCATCAATGGTCGTGGTTCCAATGCCTACACATTCACAGTTGATCAAGGTATACAAAAAACTTTAAGCAATTTGTTCACTTGAAAGCTGATGCCAATGCCATAGCAGAGATCTAGCTATAATAATTGAATTTTAAATTATGAGGTACTTTGATTTCTGGGCAGGCAAAACATACAGATTCAGGATATCAAATGTGGGACTCACCACTTCCATCAACTTTAGAATCCAAGGGCATAAAATGACAATTGTTGAGGTGGAAGGGACCCACACTCTCCAAAATGTTTATGACTCACTTGATGTTCATCTGGGGCAGACTTACTCTGTGTTGGTTACTGCTGATCAACCACCCCAAGACTACCTCATTGTCGTCACGACACGATTCACCTCCCAAGTGTTGAATGCTACCTCCATTTTTCGTTACAGTAACTCTGGTGGAGGTGTTACTGGCCTTTTCCCTTGGGGGCCAACTATTCAGGTTGATTGGTCTTTAAACCAAGCTCGCTCTCTTAGGTATTTACTTAGATTCACATTTTTCATGTTGTTCTTCATTAGCTAGCTATATGCTATTTGCTGATAATTTTGTATGCAATTTCCCTCAGTACCAAATAGATGCAGTTCCTTAGGAGTTTTTACTTTTAGTATTGTTATCTTATCATAATTAGAGTTTCACTTCGGTAATCTGCATAATAAAGGTTTGCTTAAAAAATCAGCATAGTTTACCAAGGTGAAACTGTAATTTAGATGGGAGAACAACACCAAAAGTATCTCTATAATCCTTATTGATCCTTTAGAATTAGAAAAACTGAGATATGACACAAATTAGTTCGACCACAATTATATTAATATTGTATTTGAGATCTAATGAATATATTCCATAGTGAAGAACTAGAGTGATATAACAAGGTTATGTGAATTTATACTGCCAAATTTTTTGTTATCTTGTCTCTGATACCATGCTTACATACAACATGTAATTAATTAAATCAGGAGGAATCTGACAGCAAGTGGGCCAAGACCTAATCCACAAGGATCATACCATTATGGTTTGATAAACACAACTCGTACAATTAGACTTCAAAATTCTGGTCCGGTTATCAATGGCAAACAGAGATATGCTGTCAATAGTGTGTCCTTCATACCTGCTGATACACCACTTAAACTGGCTGATTACTACAAGATCCAAGGGGTGTTCTCCCTTGGAAGTATCCCTGACTACCCCACTGGTAGTGGTGGTTACCTTCAAACTTCTGTCATGGAAGCCGATTTCCGAGGCTTTGTAGAGGTTGTGTTTGAGAACACTGAAGACACTGTGGAGTCATGGCACGTTGATGGCCACAGCTTCTTTGTAGTAGGGTAAGATCACCTAACTCATTCCTTTCTGCTGCAAATTTGATACTAAACTGCATTGTATTACAGCTTTTTGATTCTACTAGCTTTTTATTAGCTAGTTAATTACATGTTTAGTTAGTTACTAGTTCAATCAATAAGCTTTATAAATGATGCATGTAGCACTCTCATTTATATCTTTTTTAACTCAATTAATACGATGAGTTACTTCTATGGAACTCCTTGTATTCTTTGAGATCTATGATCTTTGGCGTCACCAACTTGGAATCACATGTATCTGTCAAAATTCTGACCATGAGTTCTATCTTTATTTTCTTCCTTTGAACTTACAAATATACACATTTTTGTCATACTAATTCAACATTATAATAATATGCCCTATTCATTGTAATGAGCAGAATGGATGGAGGGCAATGGTCATCAGCAAGCAGGCTAAATTACAATTTAAGAGATACAGTTTCTCGTTCCACAGTTCAGGTAATCAACTTTGTTATCCCTTGTGATATAATGTGACTCTTAATGTGGTTCTCTTTAGAGTCTAAAATCAATGCACACACAATGTAAAAGGCTTTTTGCTTTTTATATCGATAACCAATTAGAAATCTATGTTAAAACTAATTTTTAAGATAATTATTATAAAAATTAATAAAATTATATATATAATAATTTCTTATTGATTGATAGTATAAAAATTATTTGTAGTGTCGGTGCATGTGCATGAATTATTTAGTTAGATGCCATGTCGGTTTCATTTACATTATTATTGTTTAGACATTGAAAAGTATTATTTGGTTTTGACAGGTGTATCCAAAGTCATGGACTGCAATTTACATGCCTTTGGATAATGTGGGAATGTGGAATGTGAGGTCTGAGAATTGGGTTCATCAATATTTGGGCCAGCAATTTTATCTTAGAGTGTATTCCCCTGCTAATTCATGGAGAGATGAGTACCCAATTCCAAGCAATGCTATTCGGTGTGGCAAGGCTGTGGGCCACTACTAATACCACCACCAAACCAACATTGGGATTTTTATTTGAACAGTGTCATTCATTTCCATTCATGGCTTAACTCAAGCCTCATCTCTTGTTCTCTTGTACCATTATTCATGTTATGATGCCATAGATTATTATAAAGTTATAGATTGCTCTTGTCCTCTTCCTCCTCTCATCTTCGTGTTATGTCCAAATTCAGCTATATATAAGATCATCTGTGTTTGGATTATGATATTCTTATTTAAACTATTTATTTATTTAAATAGGTTCAAGGGACCTGATGTTAATGTGCCATGGAAATAATGAGATTGTTATTATTATTGTTTTTGTTGGTGTAATTTCGTGGTTTCACTAATTTATTATTTGTTTGTTAGTGTGTTTTTTTGAAAAAAAGAAGAAAAAGTTCTTTTAATTTCTGATATTCAAAAAATTTGTAGGATTACACTCAATCATCCTCCTACGTACAAACATGTTAATGCATACTTACCAAATATTCAACAATATAATACTCAACTCTGGGTTTGTTCATACATGTAAACATTCTAACGAATTTAAGAAAGCAAGACAATTATAAGCATATATATAATCTTCAAATCATGACTTCATCAAAGTAACTTCAGAATTGATGGAGCGAGGTTAATTATCTAAATTGTGTGGATCTAAAACCCTGATATTGTCATCTCATCAGTGACCATTTTGCATTGAAATTTAATGAGACATCTGCGCATATATACTTGTAAACACTGTAATGACTTAATAAAACAAGACCGTAAACATAATCTTCAAATTGTCTAATCAGCAAAGCTTTATATCAAAACATGAGTGCTATTTTTGGTAGCCGAGGTTAGCTATCTAAATTACACAGGTCTAAACCTTAATGTTGTCAACGATGTACATTTTTCCATTGGAATTCTTTTGATAGAGATTATAAATACACTTTATAGTAAATAATTTTATGCGAGTCAAATAAGACTGTATGTAATATGAACAACAAAATTTCTTGTTCAAGTTTTTAACATTAATATATATTCATGATTCAAACTCAAGGTTATTGGTTATAAGGATGAAACATTTTTTTGTCAATAAATGTGGAGATGTAGCTATTAACATATATTTAAATATTTATAAATGTGTGTTATACCTCTTTAAGTCTTAAAACACATGTTTTTTTTATATAAATTATGAATTTTATAAATATGTATAAATATAGGATAAATTTAAATAATTACTTTACTTTTACTTAGAAAATGTTTGGATTGAAGTTGAAAAAGATGTAATCACTATTTGGTTGCAGAGAAATTAGAAGAACAAAGAAGGGTGAATTTGTTTTTTGTTTAATAGGAGCAAGAAAGAGAATAAATAATTTTAAAAATAATAGGGTTTATTGAACTATATAGTCCTTACCTATTTTTAACCATCTCTCTATTTTTCATTTATCATCTTCAATCAAACATCTTTAATTTATATTTTATTTCTCACTTATTTTGTTATTTTTATTTTCATCCATCCTGTATATTTTCTTCTTGTTTTACCAAAAAAGACACAACAACATACTTTTTACTTTCAAAATAATAATTTTTTTCTTCTCATCTTATGCATTAAAATACGCAAAATATTGACGTAACTTTAAACCTAAACATAACTTTTGTCCAGTTTCGTTACGTCCTTTGTAGATGTCTGATGCTCTTGAGATCTCTTCCTTAATTAAGAGTGTAGCTTGTTTTTGTTTTATTCTTTTTATTTCCCACTCATAAAAGAAAACCTAAACATAACTTGAGATGTATGTAATAGAAGTTTCTCAGTTTCTGTGGGTACACTCCCAACACTTGAATGACCTCAACACCGTGTAGTAAAAACTGGAATTGTTGTGAATGCAATCTAGCTTGATCAGTAGTGACAGTGCAGCATCTAGCTAAAACGAGTCAACGAAGACTCTACCATTATTAATTTTAATTTGAAAACATTTTCTTTCCATGACTGCCCATTTAAATTTGCCAGAATTTGTCTGAGCAATTTTCTTCCTTTTTTCATACAAATAATTAACAGAGCGACTTTAATTCTACGCAGAATGGTAGATTGGAAGCCAACAGTATACGCGTCGGTAGAGTTGACCTACTCATTGCCGTGTATGCCAGCATACATGTGCTTCGTTAACAGTTACTACCAAATATTTTTATGGATATAGCTACTACAATAAAAGAAATGTAAATGATAAATGTTTCGTCATTATGGGAAAAAGAAAAAGGTTTCTTAGTATAAATATTAGTAAATATGTTGTTAGTTAAGGGAACCCATTTCTATTCTTTTCCTGGTCTACGTACGAGCATGTTTTATTAGGGTTTAATTTTTATGCACCATTGATTTAAAACTTATCACATATGCACACTGTTCATTCGAACACAATTTACTCTATTATATTTTGATGATGTTAGGTTACAATTGTTTCTAATATATATTTGTTTATTTTTTAAAATTTATCAAAAAAATCGATAAAAAAATAGTATATTGTTTTTTTAAAAATAAGTTAAATCAAATACACATATAATTTAAGTCTAGTACCTTACGAATTTATACATACAATTACCAATCAGCGACTATATATACTTAAATTTGTAAGGTTCAGTAAAAAAAAAAAAAAACTTATATTCTTAAGGTACTCTATAATTTATGGTTAATCAAGTTCTGATCTAGTACTAGAAGCAGTTTTTGGTAGATCCAGTTTATATAATTCGAGTTTGTTATACAGACATTTCACCTAGGGTCGGTCTTGAAAATTCTTTGGTCCAGGACGAAGTGAAAAAAATGGACCCTTAACACACAAATTTTTTGAAATACAAATAATATTAAAACTAAGGAATGAAAAAATGGGTCCCTAACACACAAATTTTTTGAAATTCAAATAATATTAAAACTAATAGATGGAAAAAATGGATTCCTAACACACAAAATGAGTCCCTAATACATGATTTTTTTATTATTATTTTTTTTTTACTTAAGCTATTGGAGTAAAATATTTTGGGCCCTGGGCAGGCGCCCTGCTCGCCCTGCCCCAGGGCCGGCCTTGATTTCACCCAATTTAATCATAGTTATTTTTACAGTTAATTCAAAATTTTAAGACTTCTTTTTATTATTATTGTGACTCTCCGTGTAAAATATTTGAGTAAATTTTTTCAAAAAATCAAACTAATTACTTTTAATAAAAAAAAAATTTTTAATCATATTTTTTTATTTACAAAAGACTCATCTTCTAGATTTTACTTAAGATGATCACAATGTCATTTTACACTTAACAAATTTTATCTACTAATATATATATATATATTTTAACTATGGTACAACAAACTATACGGATAATTCCGAACCAAAGAGGCTGTTACATTCACTCATGAGCACTGAGGAATTGTGCACAGAGAGTTATATAAGCTACCAGAAATAGAAATTAATAATTAGATAAAATAAAGTCTTAGACTTAAAAATAAATGTCCAATTGAAAGCCACGGTACGTAAAGTGCATGATGCATATATATATATTGAAAGAGTTATATATTATACGTTAACAGTATTTTTTTATCCTATATTTTGTTTCCTTGTCTTTTTAGAGTCTAAAATTGTGAAAATATAACTTGTAATATTGAAACACCTTATACATAAATGAATCAACCGGTACACTGAGAGCACCGAATTAAAGTCCACGTTGGGTTTTGACTTTGGTACACTACGTTCCACTTGTCATTGTTTAATGTTGGCTCCAAATCCCCAACTGTTCATAACATGCACCATTAATAAGATTTTGGCTAGTGGACAAACCCTATATAAAGCACACTCCTCGATCATTTCTGCAAGAGCAGTAATTAAAGTGAACGTGTTTGCATTGTTTTGGCAATGGCTACTAATTATAATTTCCATAGGAAATGGGTTTGTGTGAGTGTTCTTGTTATGTGCATTATTCTTCAATTGAGTGTGATTGCTGTTGTTGGTGATGAGAAGCTTGACAAAGAAAGGTATGGATATGGAGATGATTGTCGGTTTAGACGTGGACCGCGCTGTAGGGGTTGGATGGGCCGTCGTGGCCGTGGCGGTGGAATAGGGGGAGGAGGAGGTGGAGGTCTTGGAGGTGGTGGCGGCTTTGGCGGTGGTGTTGGAGGTGGGGCAGGAAATGGTGGTGGTCTAGGAGGTGGAGGAGGCTTTGGCGGTGGTGGTGGAGGTGGTGTTGGAGGTGGGGGGAGGACATGGTGGAGGTTTTGGTGCTGGAGGAGGTGTAGGTGGTGGAGTTGGAGGAGGCATTGGTGGTGGAGGTGGTGC
>CM023946.1:38658195-38674504 GCA_013407115.1 Glycine latifolia
AATTCTAATTTGAATTTCAAATTCCAATTGAAAGCATCGTTCCATACACTCCCTCACCTCAGCTTTTCTCAATTTTCTTCCTCAGCTCACACACACTCCCTCACCTCACACTCTCCCTGTAGACCAAAAATAATCCTCCTCATAGTTTGTGTTCATATATTTATCTTTATTTAGTTGCGTAGAATTAAGAATTCCACCACATGGAGGATAGTTTTATTAAAATAGGTAAAGAAAGACAGAAGATAACTTTTGTCTTTGATAGAGCCCAATGGTTTGGTTAATCCATGACAGTAGTTAATAGTGCACTATAGCACTGCAATTGTTGCATCACATCGCCTGGCTGTGATGAAAAGGGGCATTGCATTCCATTTAGTCATGTAGAAAGGGTACAAGCCTCGAATACCAGCTTTATTTTCTCCACCTATGGTTTCATCATATATCTGATAGCATTTTTAGAGAGCTATTTTGTTATCTCTGTTGTTTATGATATTATATGATTGTTATTGTTATTTATTTATTTGTTTATAATATGCAGATAAAACTTATGTTTCAAACTGGCTTAGACGAGGCTCAGCTAAAAAGCTACATACCCGTCATTCATGCTAATGTGTATCAGACAATAAAAGTATGAGAGTACCCAATTACAGCAGATTGGGCTTAGATATGATAGTACCCAATTACAGTTTACTCATACACCTCTCTGCTTTCAAATTTCTTGCAGGTTGAGCAAATGCGCAATCCTGGACTTATCAAAGGAGGTTCTCTAGAAAATGCCATTGTGTGCAGTATATACTTTGCTTCAAGCGTGCATTATAACGGTTAATTTAAGTTGGGTATCAAAATAATGGTATTTTATGATTATTGGTGATTGTTGAGTTTAAGCATAATAATAATATATTTTATCTTTCTTTTTTTTTTGTAAATATCAATTTCTATTTGCTGATGATTTGGGATTTTCTTTTGTTTAGATAAAACAAGATTATGCGTAGTCAAATCCTTATCAGTTATTCATATTAAGATAATTTTAGATTTTCCTCTGCTTTGATAAGATTAGTCTCTATTTAACAGGATCCTTATTAGCCTTAGTTTGAATTTAATTTAGATTTAGAATAAGTTTAGATAAGATCCTATCATTTAGAATTCAGTTAGGATTTTTTTCTTTTAAAAGCATTAGGATTTCTCATTGATAAGGATTTTCTTTGAATATCAAATTTTTACCCACAACCCAAATATCTCTATATAAATTATCTAAGTGATTGAAATTACTGAAATCACCTTTCTAAAACTAAGAGAAACAGAGAATCTTAAATTACCTTTTTAATTTTGCAGGCTTATGGATAGGGAGTACAAAAGAAGTTGGACGAATGCATGGTTTTTAATTTGTAGCATGTCAAAACTATGCTGTTGAAAAGGTTTATCTGTATGGACAACATGAAATATATGAGTCTACGACATCATTCTTGAGAGCAGTATTGCCTTTATAACTATCTCTTGAGCTGTTAGAGAAAATTCAAGTGCTAACTTGGGAATGGAACAAGGCGGGGGGTTCTTTTATTCCTTATGAAACTGGAATATTAATCCTATGCAATGCATCCTGAGCTTCTAATTATAATTGGCAACATATGGTTTACAGGTATTTTAGCATCAGGTTTTTGAGATTCATCGAGGAATATGTACAAGCAGCTGGTGAGCAACTTTTTGGGATTTTCAGACTGGATCAATTTCAAATCACCAACTGCAATTTTTCAAATCAATGACCAGCAACATATAATGTTTTGGAACTACTACAACAAACGTTTTGAGATGTGTTTTCTTACTGCAACAATGCTATCTATTTCAACAATAGCGGTTGAAGCATTTTGTTTTCCAAGGCTGGGTTTTACTCTGCTATCACGTTTTATAATTTATACTTTCCATTTAGCCTTTAAAAAAATTATTTTGAATTGTTTTATGTAATTTGCATTTTTTTTTATTAATACTCAATGTACATTTTTCCTTTTTAATGAGTACATTTTTCGTATGTTTATAACATTTATATATTCAGTAAGTTATTTATTTACTATTTATTTACTATATTATAATGTAAATTAGTTTAATTTTATTTTTTTATTATAAAAGCTATAATTATTATTTATGAGAAATAATTATTCTCTATACTATCATTTAAAAAATTTTCTTAAAAAAAACATTTAACATAATTAAATATCAAATAATTAACAATATTTATTTTTATTTAATATATTATTTGTTTTTAAATTTTTAGTGTATAAAATAAAATAATAGATAAATAATAGTAAAATAAAGTGGTGATATTTTTAAATAATAAAATTTGTTGTAGTATTATTATTTAAATTTTTTTTTTAAAATTCAATAGTTATGATAACTAGCATAAAAAGTTATATATTAAACAATTAACAATATTTATTGTTATTAAATAATTTTTCATCATGGATAAATAATAGTAATGATTACAATTTTTATCAAATAAAAATATTTGTAGTTTTATTATTTAAGTTTAATTCAGATTTAAAAATTTTAAACTATTTTTATTTATTTAATTCAGTTGTTAAATTATTTTGTGAATTATTATAAGTTTTTGCTAAAAAATGTGTTGGAAAGAATATATAGTACTTTTTATTAGATATTGCTTTCATTTTTTTATTTGTCTCTTTAGAAGAAATTTTTCGATCTTTCTTTTAATTTTAAGAAAAAACATTAATTTATTGTATACTGAATTCTATTATTATCTTATTTAATTTTTAAATATTTGGTGAATCACGCTACGCTATAGAATATACTGAGTTTGTGTGTTATGAACTGTTAAAAATTGTTAATCTGTAAGATTTGGCAGAGTCTATATACAAAAGTAAAATTGTGTTTGATTAATTTTATTATCTTAGTGACGGTATTTTAACATGAGGTCCACTTTGAAAGAGATTTGGAGTTTGTGTTGACAGCTTGCTTGCTAAGGGTGGCAAGGCAAGCAAAAGAATGGAAGGGAGCAAACTACCATCCTTCTTCAATTGACATTAACGGCTGATGCAGACATTTGCCCTGATGCAAACTAGCATCCTTCTTCAATCACAAACTCAGTATATTCTATAGCGTAGCGTGATTCACCAAATAGTACACGTGCAACTTCTTGCTTCTTGCTTCTTAATTTTAGACTTCAATGTGGTAATTTCTTCATTCAATGATTTATGTTCCTCTGAATTGCCATTTTTACCATCTTCAAAACTTCGGCTTTGTTCCTTAATAGCTTCCATGGTCTTCCTGAGTGACCGAAGCTCTCTTATGTAATGGTGCAATCTATCAATCATCAGAGAGAGGAACAGTACAAACCCTGCACACATTATAGGTGAAAGATGAAATTCAAGAACTAAATAATATATCTATTAATAAAATAAATAAAAACTGCACTAAATAAAGAATCATCCAACTCATAACACTCATGACACAAAAAAATGATTTATTACAATGATTAGATTTCAAAAAAAGAATGATAAGAATGAAGTGTAACTCTAAAAGTGTTATTCGTGGTATAAGTTAATCTCCCCTCACACACACACATATATATATATATATATATATATATATGTGTGTGATAAATAAGAAAACGCAAATCAGGAAACACAATTCTACCCTCTCTTAAGGCAAGCAATAGGAATGCACCAAAAACTATTAGCATGGTCCACCCAAGGCAACTGGTATATTAAACCTAATAAATTGAACTTAAAGAGTAGATTCATAAAACAATGCACTATTTTAGAAATAGTTTAAAAGGAAAAGAAAAAAGAAAAAACAATACTAAAGAGAGATAGACCAACTTATAACAAAATGTGTACACCTGCCACCACTTTTTTTTAACACTATTATAGTGTGAACGTGTGATGGTTATATATGCTTAAAAGTCTTTTTGATTTTACCCCCATTATTATAATATTATTCTTTCTCTTGAAAATAAGTTATTAATTAGTATTATGACAAAACTCTAGGTCCATCACTGTTAATCAAGTACTTATGCCAAGGTTTTATCTATCATAAACTGATGAGAAAAATAGATAGAAGTAGATCATAGAATTCAAGCCAAGTGGATGCATAGGAGAAAATGCTTAATGTATTATTTGTGCTTGACAGGTGTGGCGTGCTCTTGATCTAAAAAGGAAAATTTAAAGCAAAAGTCCAAAAAGAGGAAAGATGTACCGCTGATTGACTGGCCGCATGGGTTCCACTGTTTTGTGGCCCTGTCCAAAGATTAACACCCTTTTTCATCTTCAATTTTTGGTCTCACACACCAGCATAGTGGTTGTTCGTGCCAAATAACATTAAGCATACTTTATATTATTTTTTGTATAGTTTATTTAAAACAAATAAAATAAAATTCAATTAAAATAAAAAACAAAATTACTAGTAATCAAGATTAGCCTGAGTTGCCTGAAGAACTCGGACTTGACTGATATTTTGGTTCATACTGTTCCTGGCTGTATCCTAACTTTGTTGTCCCCGGTTCTCATTATGAGTCAGGTTCTTCATGCTCCTCAATCGCTGCTCTATAAGCTGGATACGTCGCTCTTCTTCACGCCTCAATGCAGCATTACGCTCCTCCATCTGGAGCTTGATGTTTCTCATATCTTCCTTCCTTTGCAGGGCGTACCTCCTTTTCATCTCATCCATCCGAGCCAGGATTGAATTAAGAATGTTGTTCATGAGACGCTCATTAGGCTCTAGATTAAGAGGTACCGCCACCATCGGGTTAATTTGTTGACTTTGAACCGTTCGAGTTTGGTCCAGATGGTGAGCATCTATCTAATTGGGTGAGATTGCCCACGTCGGTGGTGCAGGAGTGGAGGCTGCGTCTGAAACCTCGTCACTTACATGGACAACGTCAAAGTCCACCGGTTGGGGTAGTGCCATGTTCTGGTTTGGAGGGGGCAGTGGGTTCACCTCCTCCAAGACAGGACTTGAAGGTAAGTCCCTCCTTACACCCGCATCAGAGTGTGGGTGTGTCATCTGATTGTTACTTCTCGTGTTTACCATCACGGACGTGGAATTTGAAATTTAAGGTTTCCCACAGACGGCGCCAATTGTTCTATCATTGAGAACAACAATGTCTAGCTGGATAACTAGTCAGTTAATCTTGGATCAAAGAACTCTCTCCAAGATATCTATGGAAGAGATACCTCTAGGTCAAGTAGATCACCGTGCACTTTGATATCGATATTGGATGTGATGTGTGTGCATAATGACAACATATATTAGGGTTTCGAGAGAAAATCCATATACCTGTGAACGTACCTCCTATTTATAAGGGTGTTATCTTTAGGTTAATTACTGCTACATCTTGATTAGATAAGATATAACCTCTTGATTAGATAAGATATTTGTTTGTTATGATCTCTTTTAATAATTGTTGTGCACGTTGTTGAGATCTCTGCAGTTATTGTTGAGATTCTGAGCTAATGGACTCTTAATGAGCCTTACCGTAATGAGACACCTTATTAGGCCCATATGTTGGGTCCGTAACAGGACTCCACCCTCTTATTCTCACTCTCATTTAATACACCCACCTACGCACGTAGAGTTGTTCGCAAGTTGATTCGAATTGGTTTTGGTCAAATTTAAGACCCAACTTAATTAAACTTGATCGATTTAGTTCGATTTTTAGAATTTTTTTTTAAAACTCAACCTAACCCAACTCGTTCATGAACGGTTTAGTTCTATTTGGGCCAACGGGTTACCCATTTAAGTTTGATCTTTTTTATTCTTAAAACTACTATTTTATATCACGATTCATCCAAATATCTATTACAATTAACATAATAGGGTAAATAGTCATTTTCGTCCCTGAATGTGTAAACACTTGACAAATCCTATTTGTAAGATGAAAATTCAAATTTTAGTTCTTGAAAGTGAAAAAAGTGCAACATATTTATTCATCCGTTAACTTTTATCTGTTACTGTTAATGAAAAAGCTTATATAGCACAGAGGGACGAAAATGTCACAAAAATGATTGTCAACATGGCTGCAGAATAGATTGGATCAAAATATTAGTAAATTTTCAATTGACCAAAACGTCAATAAGTTTCCATTGGACAAATTTGTCAGATCCCAAATTTCGTTTCATTTAAGGGTAAAATTTAATTTAGGGTAAATAGTTATTTTCGTCCCTGAATGTGTAAAGCGTTGACAAATTCGTTCTAAGAGATGAAAATTCAAATTTTACTATATCTATTTACATGCATTGCAAATTTGTTACATCTTCTCAGATCATTGACACATTGTTGGAACATAATAGTATCATAGGATATTTTTGTCCAATGAAAACTTACTAACATTTTGGTCCACTCTACTCAGCAGCCATGTTGGTAATCATTTTTGTGACATTTTCGTCCCTTTGTGCCACATAGACTCTTTCATTAACGGTAATAAATAAATAAATTTGTTGCACTTTTTTTTTTCACTTTCAGGGACTAAAATTTGAATTTTCATCTTTCGAGGACAAATTTGTTAGTGCTCTATACATTCAGAGATGAAAATGACTATTTACACTAAGAAATATTATCAAATGTCTGAAAGTAGTAAAATTGATTCATTTAATACCATTAACATAATATTCTAAAATAGACTAATACAAATTAAAACAAAATATTCTTTAACGAGATTTACTCTAATAGTTTGAATCACTAACTATTTCCTACAAACTAATTTCTTACAATAAACTTTGGTGCAACCAGATTTGTTATAACCATATCTGCTGAAACAAATGAACAAAATATAATATATTAATATTATAAATATTTGCAGTTCCAACACTTGAAATCCAATATTAATAGTATTTAAAACCAAATCAAACAACTCTAAAATATTTGATCGGTTCAGTTCGGTTTTGATCGGATCTATAAATCTATACTTGTGACCCAACCTGTACATAAACGGTTTTGATCGGTTCAGTTCAATTTTAACCCAAATATATAAATGACCCAACCCAAACTGTTCAGATCGATTTGTATCAATTCAGATTCGCGGGTGACCTGTACCCGTGAACACCCCTAGACCCACATGATCAAATAATTTAATTTTATTAATTTCAAATTTTAAAATTTAAAATTACTTATTTAACTTCAATTGTCTGAAATTCGTCGGCCACGGCTGCCTTTAATCCTAGCTCCCATATTTTGGATGGCGGGTGAATCTCCTCGTTTGTTTTTCTTCTTCTTAATATTAAAATTAATAAAAATTGAAGTTAAATAAGTAATTTCGAATTTACTGAATTTAATTATTTAAGTTTTTTATAAATAAAATTGGTTTATGATCAGTGATCGTATCTTTTTTTTATTAACTGTTACTCTATTTTTTTTCCAATAATAATTGTTACTCTTTTAAATCATATTTTCTTACCTAGGTAATAGATTATAGATTCGTGCCTTAAATATGTTTAAATTCTTTTTATAAATAATTATATTTTGTTATCATCTTTAATAAAAAAAATGTTGCTTTTATTTTTTAGTTTCTGATATATTAAAATTGTGATTTCATTTTGATTATTAATATTTTTTTTTTGTTTTAATTGAATTTTATTTTATTTGTTTTAAATTGCGTATAGAAAAAGTAATAAAAATTATGCTTCACGATGGCGGTGTGAAGTGAAGAAGAAGGTTAGGGTTAAACAAAAAGACAAAATAGGCCAGCCAATTGGTTAAAACACTGCAAATACTTTTTTATTCAGAAAAAAAAAAGTTGATTATTGTATTACTTATTGGTTAAGGATCTGTAGACTTAGATTTTTTCCAATATCTTTTACCTAGATTAGGGCTTGAGTAGTCTACTAGTGGACTATGGACGAAGCCTATATGAAGCACACTCGCCATTCTGCAAGAGTAGCATCTAACTAATGTACATTTGTATTGGTTAGGCAATTATGCGTGTGGTTACTAATTTCCATAGGAAATGGGTTTGTGTGAGTGTTGTTCTAATGTGCATTGTTTTAATGTGTAGATTTGGACGTGGACCACGTTGTGGAGGTGGGTTGGGCCGTCCTGGCGGCGGAGTAGGCGGAGGTGGAGGCTTTGGGGGTGGTGTTGGAGGTGGGGCAGGTCATGGTGGAGGTTTTGGTGCTGGAGGCCACCGGTGTATTGGGTGGTGGCTCGGGACATGGTGGAGGCTTTGGAGCTGGTGGCGGTGTTGGTGGAGGTGGAGGAGGAGGAGGAGGTGGTGGTGGCGGTGGTTTGGGTGGAGGTTCAGGCCACGGAGGAGGATTTGGTGCGGGTGGTGGTGGAGGTGGAGGTGGAGGAAAAGGTGGACGCTTTGGTGCCGGAGGTGGTGTGGGGGGTGGAGGAGAGGGAGGGAGGAGGAGGTGGCCGAGGCGGTGGTGGTGGAATAGGTGGTGGCTCTGGTCATGGTGGAGGCTTTGGTGCAGGTGGTGGTTACCTCAAGATGAGTTGTTTCTTTATGTGATGATTACCATAAAGTGTTGTCGTGAGTTTAATGCAATGTTTTTGGAATGGTCCTATTACAATTACAAGATCCATGTTAATTAATAATTAGTGACACTAAATACTAGTAGTATCTCTCCATTTGGGAGAGTTTGCAATCTTCATTTGTAATAATATATGGTTAGTGTTGTCAACAGTCATTGATATTCAGAAAATTGTAATGATGAATTGTTTATCTGCATTTAAATCACCACGTCTCTTCCAAATTCTGGTTTATCTGCATTAGGTCAACTAAGAGAGCTTCAAGAACAATAACCAAGCTGCAAATTAGAGAGTATATTTTTTTACCGTTTCAACTTTCTCAGGTGTTCTTATAAAGTATCTCAAATATACAGACAAATTTAATTATTTAACTGTTACTGAATTTACTGAATTTAATTATTATTAATTTTATAAATAAATTTGGTTTATGATCAGTGATCATATCTTTTTTTTAATTTAACTGTTACTCTATTTTTTTTTCCAATAATAACTGTTACTCTTTTAAACCATATTTTCTTACCGTGCTTTATAAAACAAAAAACAAAAAAAACATATTTTTAGAGGTAGAGGAATGAGTTTACAAACATAGCTTCACGATGTCGGGGTGTGAGAAGTGAAGAAGAAGGTTAGGGTTTAAACAAAAATTCATAGAGAAAAAGATAAATAGTAGACATGTGCAGCCAGCCAGCCAATCACCTTATGCTAACAAAATTCCGGAGATGAAAAAGACAGGATCAAATAGTGTAATGTTATCAGGGGCACGTGACGTTATCAACTTTCTATTGGAGCAAATAGTGTAAGACATGTCAAAAATATAAAACTAATCAAAGGCAATGCCAGCTTAACTTAAAGTCATCGCTTTAATTAGGTCTTAAAATATACTTGTATTTGCTACTATAATTATAATTGTAATTCTTTTCAAAACAATTTAAAAAAATAATTTTATTATTTAAATAATATCTAAATATTTTTCTTAAGAAAATATCTCTCGTGGTATTATTTAATCCATTTAATTTATTTGAAGCTTCTCTAATAATTTCTTTGTTTGAAATAATTTCACATCACGTGGACGTTAAAATATATGCAGCAGAAGCAATTATATAGAAGCGGACTCTTGTAAATTTTCTCTAAGCCTGGGATGGAACGGGTTTAACAATTAACACTCATCATCTCTAATCGTAATAAGGACAGGTGGGTTTAGGGCAGAAGAAATATTGATGACAAATTTAATTTCAACCTGATTTTCGTACCATCGCCTTTTTTACGACATCAGTTTTGATAAAATATCGTTGAACCAACGTTGTTGAAGCCCATAGGAACATGCAAAAAACTTCGAGGAGGAGATGAACAAAAATTCGGAGATGAAAAAGCAGAGCGTCAAAAATTCGGAGAGAAAAAGACAAAAATAGTAGACAGATGCAGCCAGCCAGCCAATCACCTTATGCTAACAAAATTTGGAGACTTAAATTATTTTGTGAATTTTTATAAATTTTTGCTAATAACAAAAATGTGTTGGAAAGAATATATAATACTTTTTATTAGATATTGCTTTCATTTTTTTATTTGTCTCTTTAGAAGAAATTTTTCGATCTTTATTTTAATTTTAAGAAAAAACATTAATTTATTGTATACTGAATTCTATTATTATCTTATTTAATTTTTAAATATTGTTCGTGATTATTCTAATGAAATGATAAATAATAATAATAATTATTATTATTATAAAATGTTAAAATTTAT
The DNA here is from genome assembly GCA_013407115.1 of Glycine latifolia. Taxonomy (NCBI): domain Eukaryota; kingdom Viridiplantae; phylum Streptophyta; class Magnoliopsida; order Fabales; family Fabaceae; genus Glycine; species Glycine latifolia. Next base: position 38,668,411 of record CM023946.1, read on the forward strand.
AAATTTAATTAAAATATATTCACGATATAAAAATTTATATTATAATTGAATTATATACTATTGTTCTTTCTTCTAAGTCAAAGTATTCTAAGTGAAATATATTGCTTAACTTATCATTTTAAATCAAGGGGAAAGCCTCATACTTTGTGCCCCTAAAACCTTAATATTCTTATTTATTAAATTTTTATTAAAAATACCCCAAACTATAAATGAAGTAGGATTAACATGGTCCACCCAAAAACATTGAAGCACCCACGCTGCTACGTAGCAGGTTTCAACAGATCGATTTTCTTTATTTTTGTTTGGAGTTTTTAAGATATATATTTATTTACTATTATGTAAAACATTCTATAAGGGGGAGGAGAGGGGAGTGTAACATAATTGTAAGCATGAAGGATAACAAGTGGACACTTAGACATATGTAGCCAGCCAATTGGTGGGCTTGGATTTTTTCCAATATCTTTTACCTAGATTAGGGCTTGCGTAGTCTACTAGTGGACTATGGACGAAGCCTATATAAAGAACACTCGCCATTCTGCAAGAGCAGCATCTAACTAATGTACATTTGTATTGGTTAGGCAATTATGGGTGTGGTTACTAATTTCCATAGGAAATGGGTTTGTGTGAGTGTTGTTCTAATGTGCATTGTTTTAATGTGTAGATTTGGACGTGGACCACGTTGTGGAAGTGGGTTGGGCCGTCCTGGTGGCGGAGTAGGCAGAGGTGGAGGCTTTGGGGTGGTGTTGGAGGTGGGACAGGTCATGGTGGAGGTTTTGGTGCTGGAGACGATGTAGGTGGTGGATTTGGAGGAGGCATTGATGGTGGTGGTGGCTCGGAGTTGCCATATATCGTGCATCCATGCGTAAAGGGGTAGCTTCCAATGGGATGACACGGGGTGTGAGTTCCGGTCTCACACTAGATGCTGATGATGATGCATCTTTTTGAAAAGGGTGATGATGATCCCTTAATACCAAGAAATAGGTGGTCCCGTTGCGGTTGAAGCCTATTCTTGGATGTGCTATGTTTATGTGTTATTGTGATGGCGTTGTGATGTCTTTGATGTATGTGATCACGGAAGTGAGCCAGGGCGAGGAGAAGCCTCCAAGAACCCTGAGCTTACTGAGATTATTATCTCACCCCGTGTGTGGGGATTATATTTTGCAGGTTGTACATCTAGCAGAGATGATGAGTCCCAGGGCGGGAGGCCCCAGTAGGGACATGCATGGTATAGCTGCTTGGAGCAGTGCGTTGAGAGCTTGGTTGCTCACTGTTGTGTACAAATATAGATATACATATATATGTGCTGTTATTTTGTACCCTCATATGAGGATGTGATATGTGATATCAGGGCACTGGATGCCTACTATTTTGCATGGATGCAGTTAGAATATTTTGATGGGGAATGTACATAGTTTATGTATATTATTTTAGACGCTTATAGGTAGTGATATTATAGTCCTATCTGTCGTTATTCACGTTATTTTATGTAATCTGGATCATTAAGGCTATTGTGGTGCATCGGCATTCGTTTAATTTATTGTCCATACGTACCATACATAATGAATCAAGAAATATGGTTTTGAAATGCTTCCACGTGATTTGATTAGCCATTTTAATTAATTGTCGCGCTAATCTGATTAAATAATATGTTAATACATCGGATGCATACGGGGTGTTACATAGACCATATGTTTTCAACCTCTCTGACCACTTCTGCCATTCTAGGCCGAGCCTCTGCCTCATCTTTGCAACACATCATGGCCAAAGTCAAAAATTTCTGCACATGCTCAGATGGATAAGACCCCATTCGTCCATCGATAATTGAAAATATCACGCCAGATTGGTACGCAAAGTTAACCTGAAAAAGATTCAGAAAAGTGACAATGTCAAGAACTTCATTATTTTGGGATAAATTGCATAAATTGAACTTTCCAACTGTTTATCACAGTTTGATCCAATCACACTTGATAGGGAATAGGGAGAGAAAATAATTCCTAAGCTAAGCAAATACCTCTCTAACAATATTTTTGCTTTTGTCGTGTGAGATAGGATGCATCCCTGTCAAAAGTTCCAGAAATACGACACCAAGACTATAAACATCACTCTTGTCAGTCAACTTGCGAGTTAGGAAGTACTCTGGATCAAGGTAACCCTGCATGTTCAAAACAGTGAACAAACAATAAGTAAAAACGCATTAAATCAATAAAATCAACCTTCCAAAATCTATATACACTTCTAAGTGGTCATAGCTGGGATACTATTTGTTACACTTAAGCTTAATTGGACCATGACAACTGTTGGGGTGAACATGACATGGCACGACATAACATGACATGACCTAAAAGGCTAGCCCAACCACTAGTCTCCAATTCATCCAATGTAGCACTTGTGGCTACCACAGCAAGCTCTGAATTTGATACCATTTGAATTTGGGACCCTAGACCCAACCGTTCAAGTTTTAACTTGAAACTTGAAAGGTTAGATGTAGGGTCTCAACACCTGTTCTTTTCCCCAAAGAAACACTCCTAACATTGGCCATGATTATGTCAGCATCCTCTATAGTTTTTTAATAGGAAATTAAACAACGACAAGAATGTACAAATTAGAATGGCATCAGCTTATAGGAAATTACATTAAGAAGCCAGTAAAAAACAAATACCCTTACATCACTGGGAAAATGAATCCGAGAAATCAACGTTGAATTCCTATGGGAAAATTTTTCCCAGTCATTGGTATTTCGGGCATAACATTGTCAATTCTATCTATGATTCCTAACGCTAATAGTTGTATCAATAATAATAAACATAAGACATTCTTTAAAGTGAAAGAGCTAGCATACTTTTCAGAAGGTGGAGGAGTGGATGAGATAAGTGAGGGCCAAAGCCAACATCATCAAAACATACGCAATCCCTTGATCTATGGACGTCACTGAACCAAACATAACAAGGAAAATCACGAATGTGAAAATTGAAGCAATGCAAGCACATGTTCAGATCCAGCGAAGAAATTAGATCTAGAAAGAGAGGAATGAATAATTAATTAATTACCGTCGCTGGTAGGAGCAGGAGCTTGAGCTAGGGATTGGGCATGAACAGCGACAGGCATGTAAAGTGTAACACCCCGTATGCATCCGGTGTATTAACATATTACTTAATCAGATAAGCGCAGTAATTAATATAAAACCAATTAATTACTACCACGGAAGCGTTTTCAAAACCATATTCCTTGATTCATTATGTATGGTACGCATCAAAGTAACAAAAACGAATGCCAAGATATCACAAAAGTCATAGGGATCCAGATAACTCAAAACAACGGCAGATGAGACTATAATATCTATACAGATATACCAGGAGAGTTAAACATATGTACATAATACAATATGCTCAGTACATACCCTATACAGGCTCAAAATATATGCACATGCATATCTTCCCTCGCAGGGGTACAAAACAATAACATAACTAACAAAAGAATGAGCCACAAAGCTCTCAAAAAGCTGTCCCAACAGCTACACAGAGTCTGTCCCTACTGGGCCTCCCGCCCTGGGACCTGTCGTCTCTGCCAGCAGCATCACCTGAAAATAACATCCCCAAACAGGGGTGAGATAAAAATCTCAGTAAGCTCAGGGCTCTTGGAGGCTTTTCCCTCCCCCTGGCTCACTTTCAAGGCACACAGCATCATAAGTATCACAATAACTAGGCCTCCCGGCCCTCACAACAATACATATACACATAGCACATCCAAGAATAGGCTTCAACCGCAACGGGACCACCTATTTCTTGGTATTAAGGGATCATCATCACCCTTATCAAAAAGATGCATCATCATCAACATCTAGTGTGAGACCGGAACTCACACCCCGTGTCATCCAACGGGAGCTACCCCTACACAAGGATGCACGACATATGGTACCTCCGAGAATAGGTCTCATCCGCAACGGGTCCACCTATCTCTTGGTCTTAAGGAATCTCTCCTATGGAGCAAACCAAACTAGGAGGTGCGCTCAACTCCTAGGGAGGTCCATATCTATCTACTGGCCAGAAGATCTATTCAGAACACAATCATACATACAAAGCATAGCATAATGCATATATATCATCATGAGAATATTGTAATCACCAATGCAATGCACATGCATCATGAATGTAACCATCACTCCCTCGGAGTATGGTGGAACACAGCAGTGGGAACAGTCCCAAGAACAAAGAGCTTACCTGTCAAGGCAGTGCTCTGCTGTCCAATCCCTGGACCGTGGGCTACGCCACCAACACCCTCGGTGTCACGCCCTATATCAAGGCAACAAGCATATATCACATAACCTAACAAGGCATTCAAACAATATATAACGGTTCTCGACCGTCAGAATGAAAAGAAACGCAATTTCTTTCCATTTCAACCTCTCTGTTTTCTATCTTAGGGTTATCAAAGCTAACCACCTTATTGGCGGTTCACAAACCCTCAACAAGATTCATCTCAGCCTAATTAATGCATTAGAGTCCCTACAAGACTCGGTATGAGCCAATTCAAAGGATTCACTGGCCTTAACCAGACCAATTATTCATACTTTACAAGTTTATCAGAACGGCTATTTCAACACATTTTCACCGTTTATTTAGCCTCCTGATCATCTTTTGTAAAGGTACCTAGGCTCAAACTCATCATTATAACATCAATCTTCCTACTCATACAGATGTCAGAGTCAAAACTAAACTTCATCAATATTCAAGATTCAAGGCTCAAACTTCCTCAGAACAACCTCCTGAGCATATATCTCTAAAGAATCCAAGCCTAGTTTCGACCCTAACTCATTCATTTATCCAAAAGTTCATCAAACTCATCCAGAATCATTTCCACAATTCAATCGGTTAAAGATCGAGTTTCTCACCTCAAAACTGTCGAGGAAGGCTGGAGGATCACCTCTCCAAGCTCTGGCGTCCTTGAATCGCCTTCTTTCCCTCCCAAACTCAGTTTTCCCAAGTTCCCTAGAGAACGAGATCTCTCCGATTGACGGTTTTCTCAAGAAATTGAAGCTGGAAACTAGCTTATCAAGAGGTTCTAATCACTTTCCTAGTTGGTTTCCAAGTGTTTAGGTGAAGATATATGGCTCTAGGAAGCTTGAAGGGGTCAACAATGGAGGTCTAGGGCTCAAGGAAGAAGAAGAAGCATTTTCCCTTCATTTTTTCGCGTTTTGGGCTTTAAATAGTGGCCCTGCCCGAGCTCCCACGCTCCAGGCGTGGATCCCACGCTCCAGGCGTGGCACTCCAGTGAAAATTAACTTTCTGGAGCACTTCCCACGCTCCAGGCGTGGCTCCCACGCCCCAGGCGTGGCACTATTCACAGGCAAAATCCGTCACTAATTCCGTCGCAAAATTCGTCGCTAATGCTTTTTTTTGACCGAATTTAGCAAATTTTAAAACTTTCTTTCTTTTTCTCTTATTTATTAAACCTAGGTTATTATATAAAGAGTGAAGATGAGAGAGAGAACCACGGCAGCCACCACTCTGAAACCGAATGAAAATCTGAAAGTGGTAATCTTTTTACATGATCTTCAAGTTCCACGTTCTTCTTTAGGTCCTCAGTTTCCGATTCCGCTAGTGCGGCAGCAGTAACGACGACGGAGGAGGGGGTTTTTGGGAAGCGCGAGACGGAGAGAGAGAGGGATTCGATTCTGGCGAAGGAGAGAGTGTTGGGTCAAACGGAGGCGGCGACGGCGGAATTGTAGGTCAAGGATTGAGAGGGTGCGATTGAACACTAGGGCACGACAACATGCACAATTTTGTGGGACTAAAATGGAGACAAGCGGTCTTTAGAGCAAAACGCCGTCGTTCTACTCATTTTGGTCAACATGTCAAAGATGAACGGACCAAAACGAAGACGATTAAACCAAAGATCATCGTTGTTTGCAACTTTCTAAGACCCCATACACTATAACCGTCGTTGAATTTTCATTTTAATTACAAAATTGTCACCATCCCCCCTTCTAAGACGGTTTCGCGAGAACCGACGTAAATTGACCGTCGTAAAATGCAGAATTTGTAGTAGTGCATATTCGTACGTATTTCATTCATTCTCCCTCTTGATCTATATTCGT
>CM023946.1:38691259-38714433 GCA_013407115.1 Glycine latifolia
CCCAAAAAAAAAATGGCACCATCATTTTCAACACCAATGAAATTCTTGTCCCTCTCAATGATTTTTATATCCGTCATTTGTCAAGGTAATGCTCAATTACCTCCACCTAACCCTAATCAAACAACCATGGTGTTCTACCTACAAGACATAGCAACAGGGCCTAATGCCACAGTTACCCCAGTGGCTGGCATCAAGGGAAGCGATTGGAGCTTCACCACATTTGGATCCATATTTGTGGTAGATGACCCTATCACACTGAGCCTAAGCCCAACCTCTAAGCTGGTGGGCCAGGCCCAAGGCCTGGTCGTAGCCTCGGCCCATGATGGGGCTAGTGTGAACGTTGCCCTTTCAATTGTGTTCAACAATTTGCAGTACAATGGAAGCACCTTGGAGCTCCAAGGCATTAGCCGTCAGCGTGAGAATTATAGAGAGGTCTCTGTTGTGTCTGGCACTGGCAAGTTCCGCTTTGCAAGAGGCTATGCTGTGTTTCAAACTGCATTTTTTGATGCCCCAACTTCACTCTCCATCGTTCGCTTGACTATTACTATACAAACTAATTAAGAAAATTAAGTCATGTATGTGAATAATGGTTGGTTGTATGAGAATAATCTACGTGTTAAACCGGCTATGTTGATATATGTAAAATGGGGCATAAGCGTTATTCTTGGAGTTTGATCTCTTTTAATAATATTACTTTCATTTTGAACATAAAAATATGATAATAAGTAACTTATGAGATTGATCTTAGTGACAATTCATGTATCATTATGTAATAAGTATCACCTTTTTTTAGTATTGAGTCAAAGATAATGAGTGTCTTTCAATTTACTGGATTAGATTGAGACTAACTCACTGGCGATATATGACTATTATTGATTCAAGAGAATTTTATATACTATGAGAATCAAATGCAATTTTTTTACAAAATAAATCGTTTAACACATCACCTTAAGTAAGTACAACATGTCTTATGGTGAATAATTCTTTTCAATTTTAGAGATTTCATCTTCTCTTAAAGCATATATACTTGAATGATAGAGTCTTTGCAAGTGTCCTCTAAAATTTGTCTCACAAAGACCATAAGAAATTTTACTTTCACCGTGAATATTCGTTATCTAGAACTAGGGGTAGTGCTAAACGTACCATGTGAGTGGTAATGACGAGCTCCCGACGAGGCTAGTTGCTCCAAATTTAATATAAGAGAATTTGAATGGCAAGAAAAAAAGATGAAATTTTAGTTGTCAATAATATCAACTTTTATTATTATAGTGAAAGCGTCCATCTCTTTCTCTGTGATCTGGCTAGGTTTTCATAAGATGAAGTTTAACTATATTACAATCAAGAAATTCAATAATATAAAATATTTAATATACACATAGATTGATAGATAGATCAAGATATAAATACATAAATGTATATATTGAATTAATTTATGAACTAATCAAATCGAGTTATATGTAACTAAAGTTTTGTGAGGAAAATTCAGTTGATGTGTATATTACTTTATATAATAAGATAAGATTAATTAATTATTAATTTTCTTTTATATAATAAGATTCAAATTATTTTTTTTTATCATTTCTGTTTATATTTATTAATTATAAATAAATAATAATTAAAAGTATATTCATTACTTTTATTTAATTTTATTTTAAAAATTTGTGACTGTTTTAATGCATTTAATGAAATATATACTTACTGTTTTATAATATTAATAAAGGCTACATATCAATTTAAATTACTAGAATATTCTCCTGTATTCCTTTTGTTTAATGCAATTGAAATCACCAAAAAAAAATTGATAGTTCTTTTTGGAGGTGGGGAGATTTTCAGCTTGTTGTATATATTACTTTATATAATAAGATATAATTTAAATGACTGAAATATTCTCTTTTATTCCTTTGTTTAATGCAATTGAAATTACCAAAAAGTTCTTGTTATTTTTTTGGGGTGGGGGATTTTTAGCTTGTTGCGTATATTATTTTATATAATAATTTAATAAGATTAATTAAACCTAAAACCAATAGATGTAGACGTGTAGTTCAATTAATATTTGACAATGTATGTTAAGTTTGTGAAAAAGACTTATGTTGGATTTTCACATGTTATTTTCTTAGGAATGATCGACGAGTTTTAAGTATAATTAAATCTTGAATTAAATATTAGTCACACGATCAGCTCATGAAAGAATTGAAGTTTGTGAGATATTTCGGAGTTTCACTGGAAAGCCAATAATCACAATGATGATAATTATAAAAAAAAAACTAATGAAACCTAATTATTCCACATATTTTGAAAATATTACGCAAATAACCTATAGTCATAACCGTAACAATCATTTCATTACGTGACAGTTACATGAAAGCTCAAGCATATCTCATGTGGTATATGTTACTTCGTTTCATCACGTTTATAACCTTAAACCAAACACGGTTTTCCTCAAGTTAGTGAATGAAACCAAAGTATTAACTGTCACGCAATCATAACAAGCCAGCTCAAGTTGTTGAAGAAGATGGCATGGGATGCCCCTGCAGCCAGAGATAAAAAGCCATCTTAATATGTAACCTATACTTTTTACGCTTATGAACTGTAAACCTTGTTCATGAATTTCCGTTACTCACACTCACATGATAGATGACACACAAGCTTGAAAAAAAAAATACAATCTTTAACGCTTAAGAAATCACTTAGCTTCTTGCTTCTTACTGCTATAAATTCCACTCAATTATGCAAACCAAATTCATCAACACATTAATTTTTCATCTCTTCACATCTCAAAGATTCTGTAGCACTCTCAAAAAGAAAATGACACCATCATTTTCAACACCAATGAAATCCATGTCCCTCTCAATGGTTATGATATTGATATCCATCATCATTTATCAAGGTAATGCTCAATTACCTCAACCTATGCCTAATCAAACAACCATGGTGTTCTACCTACAAGACATAGCAACAGGGCCTAGTGCCACAGTTACCCCAGTGGCTGGCATCAAGGGAAGGGATTGGACCTACACCACATTTGGATCCATATTTGTGGTGGATGACCCTGTCACGCTGAGCATAAGCCCAACCTCCGATATACTGGGCCGGGCCCAAGGCTTGCTCATAGCCTCGGCCCATGATGGGACTAATGTGAATGTTGCCCTTTCAATTGTGTTCAACAATTTGCAGTACAATGGAAGCACCTTGGAACTCCAAGGCATTAGCCGTCAGCGTGAGAATTATAGAGAGGTTTCTGTTGTGTCTGGCACTGGCAGGTTCCGCTTTGCAAGAGGCTATGCTGTGTTGCAAACTGCGCTTTATGATGCCCCAACTTCACGCTCCATAATTCGCATCACTATTACTATTCAAACTTGAGAAAATTAAATCATAATGGTTGGTTGTATGAGAATAATGTGTTAAACCAGCTATTTTGAGCTTTGAGTTTGATCTCATTTAATTCTTAGTATTACTTTCATTATGAACTTATGGGGTGAAACACGGTATTATATATGACCATATATAATCTAATAATAAGCAACTTATGGGATTCATGTTAGAGATACCTCATGATCATACATCATCATGCGATAAACATCACCTTAAGTAATCATAACACGTCTATAGTAAATAATTCTTTTTAAATTTAGAGACTTCATCTTCCCAAAATCATATAAACTTGTACGTTAGAGTCTTTATAAGCATGGTTGTCAGAATCGCGATTCTACGTAGAATCGTGGAGGCCTCGTAGAATCGAATCGTAAAATTGTAAGAGTCTAGTTCAAGAAAAAAAATTACCTATATATAAATATAAAACAATGACATAACTAATTTTGTCAAATTAAATGAGTGCAATTATAAATAAGGGATACTAAAAAATTTAAAATAATAATTAAAGTATTAAAGTTGATAATATAAGTAAAGTATATTAATAAAAAATAGAGTGTAAATAATAATTACTTAAATTAAAATAAAAGTCCAATTTTTAATATAAAAAAATGATCAGAAGGTGTATGGTAAGGAAAAAACGGGTGCAGGAAGCAAATTGGCCCAATTTCGAAAAAACCTAATCTTCCCATATAAAAGCTTCTCTTCTTCCCGCTGTTGGCCGCTGCACTCATTTTCTCACATTCTGCTGCTGCTGCTGCTGCACTCATCTTGTCGCGTGCACCGTGCACGAACAGGACGGTTGAACAGGAGGACGTGACGGCGACGAAGCTGCACGAACAGCCGGAATAGAAACGCGAGGAGAAGAAGAGGAACGTTGTGGTTTCGCTTTTCACTCACCAGAGGATGAGGGGAAGGAAAATGAAAGCCAGTGAAGCCACAAAACGGCGTCGTTTTTCGATTCCATGGACTCGCACACTCGGACCAGACTCGCGATTTTGAGTAGCATCGTCCGATTCCACAGTAGACTCGTACGAGTTTACTTCTAAACCGATTCTGCATCCGATTTAACTTGCCCGGGGGTAGCAAACTCGTAGAATCGTACGATTGAGCGATTTAAATCGCGATTTTGATAACCATGTTTATAAGTACCCACTAAAATTTGGCTAACAAAGACTGTAAGAGATTTTGGGTCAATTTGTTTACATTTATAAAAAAAAATATTTTTCAATAAAATAAGTAACTATTTATTTTTTTAACGTGTTTTTTAGAATTATTTTTACTTAAAATAAATAATTCTTTTAATAAGTAAATCGTATCTATTTATTAAAAAGGTACTTTTTTTATTTATAAAATACTTATTTTAAAGTTTAGTTTAAACTAACTAATTCTTTAGTGTCACCTCGAATATTCCTTGTGTATGACTAGGGCCAGTTCTAAACATATCATGTGAGTGGTAGTGACAAGCTCCTAACGAGGCTAGTTGCTCTAAATTTCATATAGGACAGTTTGAATGGCAAATAAAAATGATGAAATTTTAGTCGTCAATAATATCAATTTTTATTATTATAGTGGAAGGTCTGTCTCTTTCTCTATGATCTGACTAGGTTTCCATTTAATGAAACTTAACTATATCACAGTCAAGAAGATTGGCATTCGCCTTAAAAATGGTAGTTTTGTAAAGACCGTGACCAGGGTGCTTTGCATAGGGACCAATAATTTTCCTCTATCATAGATATAGTTTCCTCTCAATCACGCTCCTTCAAGAAATTATTTCACTGGAAATAGTATATGCACAGTAAGATCATTAAGTTATTAGATCTTCTATTAATTCATGAATCGTGATGAATCAAACTCTCTAAAACTACACGACAATCAAAAGACACCTCAAGTTCTAATGCAGAAAGTGACACTTCTATCAAACTTTTATCATCCAAAAGAACAACACTTGTTCCGTAGTTCTCAATCAGATTTTTCAAACAAAAGAGAAGCTTAGATGCGGAAAATTCACATGAAGATATGCGTAAAATCTGGATAATTTTTAAAAACAATAAAAATAATATTTTCAAGAAAGAAAAATTCAATCATGGAATTACTTAAAAATTCATACAAATCATGATTCGTAATAATTGAATGATAATATTTTATACTATCAATACATCATTAAATTATATTGGCAAATAACTTTAAAAAATGTATACTAAGAATAAAAGAACGTAAGGAAATATAAATAATCTTGCTCTTATTAAAATGGTGTCCCCTTAAGAGTGTGTATAGCTGTAAATGACAAACTTTAGGAACAATTTTTGGCTTATGCCTAGAAGAAAAACAGAGTCCAAAAAAATAACTCCACCTATTTCCACTTTTCCACTAGAGTGGTGGTGACAAAGACATTGGTACCATACTTTATAAACACATCACTCTGTTCACATAAACCACACCAAAAGTTACCAAGATGGATGACAATGAGAAACAACATCCACAACCCCATGTAGAGTTACCAATAGATGTTTCAGTCAGCAAAACACAATCAAATTGCAAGCCTCAAATCCAAATCCAATCTTTGTCCTCTATCCTGACACAATTCCATGCAGGGTACTTCAGGATTAGTTTGTCCCTCTCAAGCCAAGCCTTTCTATTGAAGATCCTCATTGAGCCAATCCAAGATGCACATGCTCTTAGACGTTTGTTTTCATCCATACCCTCTTCTGTCCACACCCTCCTATGGTTCCTAGCCTTGTTCACACTAGCCACACTCTCTTTTCTTTACATTCTAAAATGTCTCTTACACTTTGACATGATTAAGGATGAGTTCTTAAGCCATGTTGGAGTAAACTACCTTTTTATCCCCTGGATCTCTTGGCTCCTTTTACTAGAATCATCACCATTCCTCTCCCCAACAACCCTTTATTACAAAGTACTTTGGTGGGTGTTTGTTGCTCCTTTGGTGATGCTTGATGTGAAGATTTATGGCCAGTGGTTTACAAAAGGGAAGAGGTTTTTGTCAATTGGAGCAAATCCAACAAGTCAATTGTCTGTGATTGCGAACTTGGTGGGTGCACAAGCTGCTGCACAAATGGGTTGGAAGGAGAGTGCACTTTGCATGTTTTCTTTGGGTATTATACATTATTTAGTGCTTTTCGTGACACTCTATCAGAGATTGGCAGGGAACAATAGTGTCCCTTCAATGCTTCGTCCAGTGTTCTTCTTGTTCTTTGCAGCACCTAGTATGGCAAGCTTGGCTTGGAACTCCATTTGTGGCAAGTTTGACACCACATGCAAGATGTTGTTCTTCCTCTCTCTCTTCCTTTTCATGTCCCTGGTAATTTAATTTCTTTCTTTAAGTTACATCAAAGGGAAAAATAAAAGATTTGACAGAAAAAAGAAATTCAAGGTTCTACTATTTTGCTTGGAAGTCCTAAAGAAAGATATATTATATATACACCTTAAATTAATGCTGGCTTAAGTACATAACAAAATTTCTTAGTAGTCGGTGGATCTAAGTTTATCAAGAAAACAATACCGGTGCCAACTTTGAACAGGTATGCTGTCAAATTGTTTACGTTTCTTGGTATTCTCATGCTTGATTTGTTTAATTTGTCATGTTGAAGTATCTAAGTTGCATTCCACTTCAAATTAAGCTGGTCCTTATTGATAAGTTGACTATAACCTTAGTTCTTACAACTTGCAATATAATGGATAAACTTGGACAATTCATTTGGTAGTGTTTCTCTCAAAACGAGATTTTTGAATTTTTATTTTATAATTTTCCTAATGAAAAAATTATCACATGATCCAAAATTACAAATTACCTTTGTTATATGTATTTGAACAAACAGGTTTCAAGGCCTCTCCTATTTAAGAAGTCGATGAAGAAGTTCAATGTGGCATGGTGGGCTTATTCTTTTCCTCTAACGGCTTTGGCACTGGCTTCAGCAGAGTATGCACATGAAGTTAAGGGAGTCATGGCTCATGTGATTATGTTTGTCTTGTCATCGGTCTCAGTTTTGGTGTCTCTTATCTTAATGATTATCACTGCTCTCAACATTAGCAAACACGCCCTTAATCGCTCGCAATCTTAGTTTAGAACAGAGAAACATTGATGGCAACGTGATTATGAATTCATTATTACTCATGGCAATTTAATTTATATATATCCACATATAATGTAAAATTGTTTAAAATAAATATCTAATAGGACTTCGCTCTATGGTCACAATATTGTATTTATTAATATGATGCGGCTATGGAGTAAGTTTTCACTAGATACTTGTGTTATAATGGTAGAGCTTGAGAATATTTTTTGTTTTGAATACCAGAATAGTTAAGATTATCTTGTACACCTTAAATGTAATAGTTTTAATAATATCATTACTTGTAAGTGATTTTAAGTACTTATTGATAAGCTTTATTTTATATATATATATATATATATATATATATATATATATATAACATTGATCCTTACAGTTAAAAATTGTTACTAGTTGTTGATGTCAATAACTGTTATATCAATAAATGATAACATTATAAAATATTACGTCATTAAAAGTGTCATATAAGCAATATTTGATTATGGTAAATTTTCATTTTTCTAAAAAAAAAAATTCACTTTGCTTTCTTGCATTAAGCTTCCATACTTTCATCCTTTCCATAGAAATTTTCTCTATGTTTTCTTACATTAAAAGCTTTCACAAGTAAAATTAGATTTCTCCCCTTGTTGGGTATTTCGGACCCTCAAATCAATTTGCGGAAGCGGAAATAAAATCAAAAGGGAGAGAGAGAGAGACAATCAGAATTTGTTTTACGTGAGAAAACCTTCCTCAATGTGAGAAAAGAAAAACTCACGGGACCTAGTCCAGTATCAAAATCCACTATAACAATAATCGGTTACAATGAATCAAAAACACACCAATGTGGTGATACACTCAACCTCTCCAACAATGGTGGTCACTCAAATGCTCACAGTGTTTCACTCTAAGCTCTCAAATATGCAGGCACGGTGGCTTGCTCAAATATATCACTCAAGACTGTCACTTGAGGCTCTCAAATTTCTGTGTGTCTTGCCTCCACCCTTACTCATCTATTTATAGGATGAAATGGGCTGGGCCTAAGCTATCAAATATTATTTGATTTATATCTTATCAAATAATAACAAGATTATATCTTATCAAATAAAAGCAAGATTATATCTTATCAAATAAAAAACAAGATTATATCTTATCAACTAAAAGCAAGATTATATCTTATCAAACAAGATTATATCTTATCAACTAAAAACGGAAATTATCCAACACCCCTCTCACATTCATTAATTCTAAGCTCTCCCATTCTTTTCTTGAAACATGATAATAATTATAATAAATTACACTAACTACCCATGAAATTTTATGAAATTACATAAATACCCCTTATTTTTTTCCACCCCTACGCTAACATCCCTTAATTTTTTGAAAAATATATATTGATATGACATCCCTTTATTCATTACATTAATTCTCCTTAATTGTTTGAAAAATACTACACCAGACTCTCCTAAGGAAAGTTCATTATAAATGGTAAAAAAATATGAAGTATTTATATAATTTCACAAATTTTTGGAGAATGCTAGTGTAATTTATTCAAATAATTATAATTAGGAATGATTTTGGATGGTGTTGGAATGTGTTGTAGGTTGTGTAAGGCATCGTTAGTGAGTTTGTGTGGTAAAGTGCATTTTCTGAGAGAGTGAATGATAAAATGGGTCAACTCAATTCACCTTTGATTTGCAAAAAAAAAAAAAAAAAAAAAGAAGATTAAGTTGGGTCAGACTCATTTTAAGAATGGTTAAAAATTTCAACCCAACATGGATGGATTAGTTTTCTCTTGTTAATGTATGATAAATTTTGCAATTTTTATATTCAGTACGTAGCTTGTAAAAGGATTTTGAAAATAATTTTTTTTAAAAAATACCATCAATAAATAAAATTAATAGGAAACCCTTAATATACTATTTAAATATTTTTCATAAAAGATCATTTTCACCATAACATTATTCTTCTATAACCATTCAAGTATTTTCAACATATTTAAATAAGTTGTCTCAAATTGTCTTTTGCTAAGTGAAAATAAATTACCCATTCAAGTATTTTCTCTTATTAAATAAAAATTAATATATTAAAATTAATGTACTTTATGTTAAATTTTAGTTTATAATTAAAAAATTTATTGAAATGACTTCTAAAAGATTTTTTTTCACAATCAAACATGTATTATGACAGTATCATTTGTTGGTTCATATATATATATATAAACTTTAACGATCATGCTCATATAATATAAAATAGTATTTTTATATTGATATTCAATTACAAATTAATGATTGTATAATTTTAAAAATAATTATAATAAAAATCAACAAATTTATTCATAATTTGTTGTGATGAATCACAATAAAATTATTTTACGTTTTATGTGCATAGCCTATTTCTCATATACAAATATTTCAAAGTATTCTAGAACCTCGCCATTAAGAAAATAACCACCAAATTGGTAAACTTGTACTAATAACCCCACACATCTAACATGCAGATGTGCATTCTGTCACTCTCACACCATGAACATGACATCTATATGACTTCATGTGGCGTGTTTTGGTGTGGGCTCCTTTTTAGGTAGGTTCATGCACTTTGGAAAGCCCAAATCAGTGTGGGCTGTCACTATTTATCTTCATCTTGTCTATGTCCAAAATTAGATTATCACCTGATTAAACAATTGCTTCCATGTCTCACGGAACTTTGTACTATTGGCAATGGCAGCAATCCTATAATCATAAACTAGTGACTACGGGTAAGTTGAGTCGAGTGAGAAAAAAAGATTAAAGTCTAAACTAATTGAATGAAATTGGATTGATTTTTAGAAAATTTCTTATTTTAACCAAATCAATTTTAAATTTGTTGAGGTAAAGTTATTGTGTTAAATTTTAAATCGGACTAGATTGAATGATGAATGAATATCAAGTTAAGCCCAATTTTATTTATTTCTATTTGATTTAACTTCAATATCTAACCCATGTGATCTTTTAAAAGTTGAGTTAGGTTCAACATGCATATAATATATTTTGACCAATATTATATATAAGCATATTTGGATATAAAATCAGAAGGATTTTTAAGAATTTTTCAAAGTTTTTCTATAAAAAAAAACTATATTTGTAATAGAATTTTTTTTAAAAAAATACTCATGACTTTCATTAAAACTTATCTTATATCATGTAGAATGAGAGTCAACACATTGTTGCATTAAGTGGAGGAGGTATCTTAGGCTTTCAAATCATAAGGGTAAACCAATCAAATTCAAAAGTACCATTTTAAATGATTCAAAAGCTCATAGTTCATATACAGACCAAAATGATTCAAATCAAAGGCACAAAACCATCACAACTCACAACCATCATTACTCATTGGATCGCAAAGCCCAAAAATGACAAAGATAAACATTAATAATTACATGTCAAGCTCCTGTCACGCGTATAACAAGGGTTTAGAATTATAAATGTAAAATATTCAAAAGAAAAATCCTCTTTTCATAGCCTTCTTATCATGAACCAAAGACTGTATTTGAAGATCAGAACAAAAAACAGCCAACTTGATTTCAGTTTCTCGGTTCAAATAATTAAATTTGCAATTTGTGAGATGGACATGGCATGTCAGGCCGAACAAAGTCTGCTAACCAACGTGCCCCTCAACCAAATGAAAATCATATTTCGTATTTGTGTCTTTGTTCCCCCAAAAAACCCCATGATCTAACATATGTAATCCATTTCCAGATTTTGTTATCTTCTGAATTAACACAAGCATGTAGATTGAATAGCATGCTATAATTTCAACCTCTATGTTTTGACAAAACTAACTCAAAGTTGAAAAGTTAGTAGGTGATAATTGGAAGTTGGTAGTTGGAAGTTGAAAAATTAATTTATTAAATTAGAAGTGTTCCGATAAAATTATTAGTTAAAGTAACTAAAAAATAAAAAATAACATAATAATAAAATCATGATTTATTTAATAAAGATAACAAAGAAAATAAAGAAATATATCAAAAATAAAAGTAAAAGAAAATATAAAAAAGATTTAAGTTGTGTTTCAAAAAAAATATTATAAACTATTGATAAATTACTAAAAAATATTTACTTATCAAACAATCAATAGAAAAGCTATTAAAAAAAGATTTATTTATAGAAAAATCAAATAAGTTTTTCAATTAATAAAAAAGAAAGTAAAAATCTAGATAAAATATCTTGCAAAATATAAACTTATTGTATCCTACCTTATACCACTTGAAAAAAAAAACATATACACTAACGCTTTAGCTAGCTAGTGTTCATAGTCTGAATGATATATAAGGAGAAAAAAAAATACTAATAAAAAGATATATATAAAAAAATTAAGTTGATATATAGTTAGTTTTTTTCAGTAATAAATTACATATCTAGTTTTACACATAAAATTAATAATAAACATCTTTATTAAATTAATTATTTATTAAGAATTAAATATTTAAATAATTATGTAAAAAAAAAGTTTTAACCCCCTTTAATACATTTCTGAAACCTCACTAGCAATTGATTTTGTTAATATGAAGTAGCTCACAAGCACTATATTAATTAACTCGCGTGAGTTTCTTTTACCATTTGAGCGCAGCTTTTTTGGAATGCAAAGAAAGCACCGTTGCTCCAGAAAGCAACCAGTGTTTTCTACTATTTAATAGGCCACTTATTTTTATATATTAAATATTAGGATATATTTATTTATAAAAATTAATTAATTAAAATGTAATTTATATTTATTTATTGTTTAAAAATTAAACTATATTTTAATATTGTATTTTTCTCATAAAAATACTATTAATTTAAGATTGATTTTGTTTATTTAAATTATCAGTACATAGTATTTTTCACGTATTATAAAATTATTTGATTAAAAAATAGTGTATATTTTTATACAAATTTCAATCTTATTTTTACATTTTTTATTTTGAAGAGAAAATTTAATGGGTTTGGCCACGATGCTTTTAATTCTGTGGGAAAATTTGGAAAAAGCAATGTCCATGGCATAACACTTGGCCTAGACAAAGGCATTGCTCTGTTTTTGCTAAAAAAGACTAAGAGGGATGAGGATAAGCCAATTGAACACTTTGTTGAGGAGCTTAGCTAGCCAGCCAAGATAACTAAGGCACTTGTTTCTTGAAAATTGGTGCATTTTTTTATTCAGATTGTAAGGATCTCATTGCAAATATAACAGGTTGTGCCGTTGTGGTTGTGTTTGGTCTCTTCAAGAGATCAATAAGAAAACATTGTTTATGTTAAAAAAAGGTTATTGTCAATATGTCATTGACAGATTATTAATTTATGTCAATTCAAAAAATGTTCATCAACATATAATCGCTAAATATGTAGATCAATTAGTATGAAATCGTTCCAACTTAACTAAATGACTTGGATTTGAATCTAAAATATACATGTATTAAATACTTAAAAGAAAAGTTTTATCTCTCATAATGATCTTATACATACTACCTATGGTTCAAACCAAAACAAAAAAAAAAAATCGGCCTGACCTGTATTCGTTTCCAAACCTAGGTTACATGAAAGAATGGGAGCAACCAACGGGTTTGTTATCTAAAGAAAAAAAAAGGAACAAAACTTATACACATGACAATTCAGTAGCAAATATCAATTTCAAAGACTTCCTTAAAAATTTGTGCTGACGACTGCAATATTTAACATTATATTTACACGTAAAACCGGACCACCGTACTTGGTGTCAAAGCAAGTCCATTGTAAAATTGGCCTTAACTAACGAATTGAAATTTGAAGTTTTTCTAGAAAGGTTAATTTATGCCTAGATAACCCAGTTTTCTCGATGAGATTGTAGAGGACCAACTACTCTCCAACCATGGAAGAATATTATAGTTTGATTTGTATTTGGGGTTGACTTGGTTCTGAATTGTCATAAGAGATATCTCAACGTATAGTGGTGGTTGACCAAATTGTGATTCTAGAATGCTTCTACTTGTTTGTGATGTGTGTGCTGCATCATTCATCCTAATGTACTTCACAAGACGATAAGTCATGATTATCAATTGAATTTAGCCACCGACCAATAACACTCGCTGTTTAGTGACCATAGCTATATCCGATTGATTTTTTATTTTCATCATCAATTTTCTTTTTTTGGTCATTTAGCAATCAAATTTGCTACTGACAACTTGGTTTTCCAACGAAAAGTGACCAAGTTACTCACCAATTCCTTGGTTAAACCCTTAAAGTAGCTATTCAGGTTTTTGACTATATATGTTATGTAGCAATTGACCATCCAAACTGATTTAATAACTGAATTAGCTTATTTATCATGATCCGAATATAATTAAGCTCGGATTTATTAATTAAGATTTTGGATTTACATATCATGAATGAAAGAATTATGATTAGAAAGGAAGATACCTCTAAAAATAAACAGACATTTTTCAACAACCCTACACACATAAACTAGTTTTTATTTAATTTTTGGAGGGATAGTGGTTGATGCGTTGATGAATAGAAACTCCACATGACGCAATATTTGTTGCATATTCGCTTTACTTTAAAACATGTGACCTGTAACGCTGTACTGGTTTGGTGCAAGAGATTGGAATTTTTAATGAGTTGATAAATTACTTTTAACCAACTTCGGGATTTGGGAATTTTATCTCTAAACCTACCAATATCATGAACAAATAAATAGATTCATTAAAAATTAATATATATATATATTAACGCAAGTAATTCGACACTTTAATTCTTTAACCAAAATCTAAATTTTAATTTTTGACTTGGACATAAAATGACAATAACACGATATTACTTTATAAAAAATGAATCAACTTGATGAGAGATGAATTATACTTTTTGGTTATGAAAAAAAACAAATAAAGCCACCAACCAATTAAGGACAATGAGAGACATTACTCCAAAGGGTGGCCACCTTGGTTCCCTATGCTCATGTCCATTGGAATCAACCATCTCAAATAATAGAAGAGAGGTTAAAGCCAATTCCAAGTAGGATATGATGGGGTCGGTTGGGTGTCTTTAGGAAATTGCTATTCTTGTTTTGTTTTTGTTTCGTCTTTCAGATATACCAGAATAAAACCGATTGGGAGTTGGGACATGCCTTGCCCACCTTGTTTTCTTTCCCTAGCCTTGTTTTTATGAGTTAATTTACTCTTTCAACCAAATTAAAAAAAAAAGTTAGATTTTGATTTTCAAAGGATCTCATCATACTACCAAAGTTGGGTTTTCATGCCTTAATTTGTTACTTTTGAACAAAAGTTACTATACCATATTCTCTTGTAATGACCAATGATGGCTCTAGGGAAATACACAGATAAATCCAAAAATATCTCCAAGGATGTTTGAGCCCAGAAATATTTTTACGGATGAAGATGGAATAATTAATATAGATTTAAACTTTTGTTCTCCACACGTATATTTAATTTTAATCTATTTTCCACGTGAAAAACGTTTTTAAATTAATACATAGGAAAATTTTCTTAGTATAGTTACTGTTGTCACGTACAAAAAATAAAATTGATAACGTGTAAGGACGGAAATTTAGAACATCTACCTACTGCAGACTAAATTGAGAAGAATTTTATGTATAAAAAACAGTTTAGTTCTTTTCATATGAATGAAAAGTAAAATAAACGTCGCATATGAAAATAAAAGTTTAATTAAACCTAATACATTCTATACACCAAACATAGATAGAATTTTTTTATAGAGGAAAAAGATATACATGATTATGTTTATGTTCATTTAAATGAGTTTATTTCCATAAAATAATCACTTTCTTTTATATCAACTTCTAGAGCTTAAAAATGATTATTTTTTTATAACTAAATCAGCTTCCGGATCTTAGCTGCAATCATAACTATACAACATTTACCAAAACATATTAATTATTTTAAAATTTATTTATGGAAATATATACATTTTAAGTAGAGGTGAAAAATGGCCCAATTTAGCAGAATTCGTCCAATAAATTGTAGTGTTTGAGTTTGAAATTTTAAGTCTAAAATTTAGACATTTTTATTTTGATTCAATCATGATCTAGAGCAAAAATCCGTGAAAGACTTAAAAAATCAGGCTTTTACATGTATCAAGCCTTGTTCTATTACACCTTCAAAAAATTTAAGAAAGAAAGAAAAAGAAGCCTTGCTCTATAGTAAGTCCTAATTAAATTTAGACTTTTAAATCAACTACCTATGATTGCCAACTTGCATCAGACTGAGAATCCTGTTTTGTTACCTCTAATTTTAAGGGTATATCCAACCAAAAAAAATATGCAACAGTTTAAATAATATAACAGAATGTACAGGGGAGGATGAAATATTGAATAATTGGTTTATGCTATTTAAAGTTAACGCGAGGTTGATAGAACAGGGGAGAATGAAATATTGAATAATTGAATCATAAAGAATCTAATCTTAAGGGAATTAGCATCTTAGCAATGCCTCCGTCAAAATTGAGATCACTAACTACAAACACTAGCCCTCTACAACAATTGTGATCCTGAAAAGCATGTCCACTAAAATTCTACCACTAACATGGCTTTTCCCCAACACCTAGTGAGACAACCCATGACCCACAATGAACAAAACCTTCCACCCCATTCCCTCTGGCTGTGATCCAATTCTCATCATTATCATCATGTCTTGGCCAACATGGCACCCCAGAAGACAGAGCCAACATTCTGACCCTCCCAGCAGCCAAAGCTTCAAACTTTCTTGTTTTGTGAATCAAATTGCCTAAACTTTTTGACTCTTCCATAGAACTCCAATAGCCTTGTTCAAGAACACTTGTTGGGGAACTTGAATGAGACTCCAAAACTTCCTTATTGAAACATAATATTTTCTCAATAAATGGATGCTTTAATAGTTCACTAGCCTTCCACCTCTCTTGTGGATTCCTCCTTAAGCACTTCCCCAAGAAATCCTTTGCTTCGTTGGACAGAAAACAAGGAATCTCGGGCACTTCACTAGAATATGCAATATGGTAAAGCACTGAAAAAGGGTCCTCCACATTAGGCCATGGTGCACCACCGGTTACCATTTCAATCACAGTGCACCCAAGTGACCAAATGTCACTAGCACACCCTTGCTCCTCCCCACGCGCCACCTCCGGCGCCATGAACATCGGCGTGCCTCCGATCGCCGCCATGGAATCCGCCGCACTCTTGGCACACCCCAAGTCGCCAATTTTGGCCCCATCTTCACCAATTAAGATGTTGGCACCCTTGATGTCACAATGCACCAACCCTTTTGAATGCAAGTATTCCAGCCCTTGCACGATTTGCCTAGTGTAGCGTGCGATGACCGGCTCCTCAAAGAGTTGGCCATCGCACCGGCGAGTTGCCGTCTGGGCAAGTGTGCCGAAGGGCATGTACTCCATGAAGAGGTTGAACAAGAGCTTGTTGTTCTCCATGGTAATGTCACACCCTTTGTATGCAACCACATAAGGACAACTTAGAGAGGACAATATTTTTTGCTCCTTTTTTAGAGGCTCTGATTGTGGAAGTTCCGTTGACTTGACAGCGAAGACACCGCCACGGCACGTGGCAGTGGAGACGGTGGCTGATGAACCTTGGCCTATGATGTGACCTCTATGCCACTCCATGTTTGAAAATAAGAAGAAAAAAGTAGAGGGTTTTGTGAAGTGTTTTGAGTTGGTTGTTGTGGCCTTTTATATATGTGCAATTGAATAGAGACACTTTTGAGCATAAGGCTTTTGTTTGAAAGATTCTTTTTTAATTGTTGGCTACTTAATTTATTTGGGGCACACTCTCTATCTATCCTTTCTTCTCTCTCTCTAGAGTTGTCAACGTGGCCAGTTTTGGTGGCTCTGGTTTTTCGTCGGCAATGGCTGGGTAGTTCACACTTGGAAAAAGGGTTTTAATTTCTGATTGGAGGTTAAGTGTTTGCGATTTGGGAAAAGCTTTAGATTGGTGCAAATTAAGGGGATTAAGAGTTTGGATAAGGTAGATGGGGTGCCAATAATCAAGGGTAGATTCCTTGTTCTGTATCACAGTTAACTTTGAAAAAATTAATGTGGGGATATGCATGAGGTAAGTTGGGTGGGAACGTTGAAGTGTTGAACCACCCAAAACGGTTGAAAGTTTGGTATCTTTTTTGAAGTTAGTTTTATTTTTATGGTAGAGGGTTGAATTTTGTAGTGTAGTGTGAAATGTATAGCCTTGACAAATTACAAGTCGTATAGGTATATAAGGTGAGGACAAGTATAAGTCAACTGGTGCATGTGTTTTTCGTAGCAATCAAATACAGAGAAAAATTCATTATTTTGCCCTGTTCTTCGATATTTATTTATGCAATTTGGGATGACCCTAGTCGTGTCATGATTCGTTCCACTAATTTCCCATAAAATATGTTCTAGGCTTTTTCCGTGTGGACTTAATTATGAAGATTCATAACGTTTCCTAAAATAATATACAATAAAAGCAATGTTAGTCAAATACTTCTAATATATTTGTTGAGTACATTTCATATAAATTTTATTAAATTAAAATAACCAAAATCAGTTAACAATACTCACACTAAATGTATTTAGTAATAAAAAGGTGTAAAAGCTATCTTATTAGCATTTTTCTGGTAACTTGTCTCGACGTTGGAACAGAGATGACATTTTCGGTGAGCCAACGGATATTTCTGAAGCTTTTAAAAATTGAAGGATCATATGAAACTCGTTGAAAGGTGAAAAATACTAGTAGAGTTTGTATTGTTCTATTTAATGCCAAGCAATAAGAGAATTGTTTTATAATTCGGTTTTCATAAACTGTGTGCATATTAAGATAAATATAGGATGAGCAGAAGGAGCTGCAAGCCCGTTTTCTTTATTCTTTCGAGCGATGACATCAAATGATCAATACCGCAAAATTGGATAACCTATACGAATTTTTACATATATTATTTTTAAATGTGAAAAATAATACATAGTTGTAGCTAGCTTTAGGCCAAATAGACAGTTTTTCTTACAGGAGGCCAAATAGACAGTTGCTTATGCTTAAAACTATCTTGATACATGTGTTCAACTTATTTTCACTAATGTTATGAGCATGGACGTATACAATAAATCATCAAAGAGGGAGGCTGATTTTTTTTTTTTTACTTTAACTATTTAAATATCTAACTTCTAAAAAATAAATAAATATTTTTTATAAAATTATATATTAAATTTACACTTAAAATTAAAATTAATTTTTATTTCAAATCATACAATAATAAAATATATGTATTTATAATTTGTATAACTTTTTTCAAGTTTTAAAAGATTTTTTGTCTCACAAGCACAATAACAATCAAACAACACTCACAATAAAAAAGAAAAAACAAACACATCAAATATAATAATAATTAATAGTCATCAAATTTCATAGCAATTATATATAAATGTTATATAATGTTAATAATAATTAATTTTAATAACTAGATATATAAATAAATAAATAAATGAGACTTATAATAATGTACAAAACATAGTCAACCTAAATCATAATAATTGA
This sequence comes from Glycine latifolia, assembly GCA_013407115.1. Classification (NCBI taxonomy): domain Eukaryota; kingdom Viridiplantae; phylum Streptophyta; class Magnoliopsida; order Fabales; family Fabaceae; genus Glycine; species Glycine latifolia. Next base: position 38,710,219 of record CM023946.1, read on the forward strand.
TGGAAAGTCATATAGAAATAAGATTTATTAATAAACATATATATATATATATATATATATATATATATATATCTTTGACTTAGATTATAATTAATAACAATTTATATTATTAAAAAGATTAATATATAATCAATGGTATTAATTATCAGTTTTATTAATCAGTATATATTATTTTACTTTTACTAAAAATAGTGTGTGTATATATATATAATTAATATATTATTATATACTAACTAGTATATATTATTGTATTTTATTTTTACTAGAAATAGTATATTATTAATAATAATATTTTTATTCATAAAAAAATTATTATATAAGAGAATTTTTATGAAAAAAGTAAATATTTCTCAAAATTCCTCATGTCATTTTTTTAAGACCCAAATTAGAAGTAATGATAGTCTAAATTTCTTTGTAAGAACCAATATAAAATATATTTTGCATTAATTAGTTTTTTTAAAAATACCCTTAGTTATAGTCATTTCTCTTAGTTAAATAAGTAGTTGGTGAAATATATTAATTTTAAGTATTTGTAAGTGTTTTATTAATGTTAGGGGTAGTTTTGAAATAAATAAATAAATAAGTTTAAGACATATATATTCAATCCGGGAAGTCTATTTTAGAAAACTTTGAAACTTAGTTAGTAGTTACTGGGACAAGTCAGTTTCGCCCAAAAACACTAAATGCCATATTAGTCCATTCTTCCTTCTAGAAGCCGAGGGTGACAAGTAATAAACACCTCCAAAAATTGACCATTATGATAGATCGGGTACTATTACCCCCTAAGTAAAGTAATCATGATAATCTTAACCCAAATAAAGATAATAATGATAATCATGGTAATATTAGACTGGGGTGCAAGCACAAAAATGAAGTATCCTCACTTTTCTTTTTTCAAGTACTTATTCGCATTAAACGCCTTCAATTTTTTAATTGGTTTGAAGGATCATGTGCTACACCATATGATTGGATACATGGTTGTGAATCCTATTATTATAATATAATAATCAAATCATGGTCAAAAAGTTTAATTTTAAATTAGAAACCAATCAAACAATTCAAAATCATTCGAACGAGAGTGTCTTTGGACGTTGATTAACACCCTTTAACCTAACGAAACCTATCATTACGTGTGATAGCTTTCCTCGATCCTCCTGATATATAACATAAAATGCACAATATCTTAGGCGTGAAATAAACGTTAACTTTTCGTATCACTCATTTTCATATTCATGCATAGAAAAATAAATATTAGCATGCCAAACATACCCAATTTAATGCTCTATAAAACACATTCAATGAAACACCTTATATTTATTAAAATAAAAGGGGTTTGGTGACTTGATCGTGTGAAATAGAAGTTAAAGAAAGGTGTCATTTAAAGTGTGTACATAAATTTTGTGACTTACTACAAGACTCAAGTGGAAGGAACATTTATGTGTGATTTTAATATACTCAGCAAAAAGGGACATTAATTTAAGTGTGATTTATTACGCAGCAAAAACACAAGGCAAATTCAATTTATTCTCTCTTTTTTTTTTTCAGTTATGCAATAGCTAGTTGTGCATCTAAATACCAGCAAATAGTTAATTCAAGTAATTCTGAATTTGATTTTTTAAAATAATAAATAGAGTTTAAATTATGTGGATGAAAAATAGGTGATTGAAAGAAAAAAGAATTTACTAAAGAAGATCAATAAAAAATTTAAGAAAAATTATATTTCATATCAATAATATAATAACTTAGAAAAAAGTTGTGCAGCTAAACTCGGAGTTAGATATGTTGGTTGGAGCAATGTGCCGATTCTAAATTAGAGAAGGCTTAAAACTGAATGGCGTGGCTTGCAAGTGTTTGAGTGATCAAAATTCAAGAGAGGCTTTCATCACACGCAAGTCACGTAGTCCTCTTTTCGTCCTTTTGTTTCAGTAAGATCAGAAAAAAAAAAAACATAGGTTTTGCGTAGTTATGGGAAGAAGAATGGCAGTGGGTCCAATTCTGACGGCATAAAGAGAGCACGTGTGAATTAAGAGCATAATCAGCACGTTTTGTATACAAGTGGCGTGATGGAACTATGGAAGTATTTTAAGAAGGAAAAAATTAAGTTCAGCTATAGCTGTCATGATTTTAATTTTAGTGCCTTTGGCTTTAAGAATGAAAATAGAGAAGATAAAATAGAAGAGTGTAAAAACTTAAAAGTGTGAGACTCACATAAAATACATTATATATATTGTCAAATGCAAGCTTTGAAATTAGTTTTTGAATAAAATTAATTATTTAAACTTGTCGTATAAGCTATAAGTTATCTTGCACAAATTTTTTGAGTTGCTATTGTTTTATGTTACGTATCAATTAATTGAGAACCATATATTAATCTCTTGAGATTAGGAGTGGACATGGATTTAATCTATATCTAATATATATTTATTTAAATGGATTGGATTTTAAATTTATATCCATATTTTTTTTAAAATAATTTAGATTCAAGATCTAATTCATTTAAATGGGTATAGATTTGGTCATATCCAATTTATATTCATTTAAATGTTTAGTTATTAAATGCTAAAAAGTGAAAACTTAGTATCAAGACTATTTTTTGGCTGACACTAGTCAGTGCATTTTCGGTCGACATTGGTCAATAATATTTTTGATCGATCTTAAGTAAGGTTACTTTTTGGTTGAGGTCGACTAGGATTTATAGTCAATGTTGGTCGATGATATTTTTTGGACGACATTGACTAGGGATTTTTTGATCAACATAGATCGTGGCTAATTTTTTGCCGACGTTGGTTAAGATTTTTGTGGCTAACATCATTAAGGTTTTTTTTACTAATGTATGTCGTTGATATTTTTTGGCTGACATTAACCATGACTATTTCTTTTGGCATACGTTAGCTAGGGATATTTTTTGTTAACATCAACTAGGATTTTTTCGATCGGCGTCAATTGGGGAGAATATTTTGGCCGACGTCAACTAGGTTTTTTTGGCCGATGTCGGTTGATGATATTTTTTTAGCTGATGTTAGTCAATGATGTTTTTCAGTCAATGTCCGCCAAAAAATAGTCTCGTCTGACGTCGACCAAAAAAATTCTAGCAGGCATCGAGCGAAAAACCTACCTGACGTTGATAAAAAACTAATTTTGATAGACATCGATAAAAAAATATAGTTGATGTCGACAAAAAAATAGTTCCAATCAATGTTGACTAAAAAACTTTTACCAACATTAACCGAAAAATAGGCTCAACCGGTGATGGCTTAAAATCATCATTAGTTGATGTCGATAAAAATAACTCTAAACGACATCGACCAAAAAATGGCCCTTAACAAAGTTGGTCAAAAATATCTAGCCGTCATTGTCCAAAAAATTATATTAAATTTAAAAATTCAAACAAATATCCAATTCATATCCAATTAATTGGATTTGGATATGAAACTAATCCATTTAAATAGATTTAAAATGAATTATATTAGATTGGATATAGATTTTTTTGCATAACCTTACTTGAGATATTCAAACTTTATTTAAGGAATTGATATTTCAAACAAATATTCTTTCATATATTTTTTTTTAAATTATGTTATTAGTACAAAGTATTTATTAGTTTTATTGATTATTAATTTTTATCGAAAAATTTGATTGATTATCTTTAGTGAGATTCTCTTTTCCTAATCATTTTTTTTTCATTCACAATACTCGAATTCGAGACATTACTTAACAAAATCAAATTGAATACCACATTCTTTAATATACATAAACAACAATATGAGGATCAAACTTTTGACAACATGTTTAAATTTTAAAAACTGTGATTTTCTATCAATTATACTACACTATATACACCAATTATAATTATTATTCAAATATATTTTTCAAAGAAAACGAATAATTATTATTTATTTCTAATATTTTAATTAAATTTTTTGAAATTATAATTATATTTTTAGTCCCTCATTTTTTATATTTTTAATTTTAGTTCCTAATAAAATATTTGACCAATCTAAGTTCCTCGTAAATTTTTCCCGTTTCTTTTTTGGTTCCCATAGTTAAGTATTATCATTAAATGATAATGTGATGAAAGAATAAATTTGGTTACAAAAGTTTGTGGCAATTAAAAAAAGCCACAATTTTTTTGAAGATTTGAAAGAAAAATAAAGAAGTTGTTGCGTGATTAATTATTGATTCACATTTGTAAAACTTTCGAAAAATCTTATTCTT
>CM023946.1:38714443-38811711 GCA_013407115.1 Glycine latifolia
TATATATATATATATATATATATATATATATATATATATATATATATATATAATTATACCAATGTCACGACCCAAGACAAGTATAGATTACAATCTCATTCGTTTGGTATGGATCTGTACATATGGTTAAGGGTTGAGATTGAGTTTTAATAACTTAAGTCAGACCCTAGATTTTCCCTATTAATGCTTGTAGTATTTCAATATAAGAAGAGAAAACAATGTAATATTTGTATTTCTTTTAAGAGATAAATATAATTTACTTTAAAATATTAAATTAATACCCTAAAAAATGTTAAACTAAATAATCTAAACTATACTAGAATATTTTAATTTTTAACATAAAATGAAGATAATGTAATATTCACACGAAAGTAAGAACAATTTACTCATAATTTTATATACTATAATACTAACATTGAATTTTAGATTTTTAGCTTATTAAAGGGCTTATAAGAGAGTTGGGCTATTGCACATATGATAGTTGGGCTGATACAACAAATTGATGGATTAGGTTCCTTTTTTGTTATTTTTTTTACATAATGGATTCACTTTTTTTTAGTGAAAATTGATTTACTTCCTTATTCTTCACATGTCACAATTACATAAGCTTATTTTAAAAAATTTATTAACATTAATTTTTTTTATATATACATTAAGCTTGATGTTGGAATATCCAAAAATCAAGATACTTTTAGCTTTTAAAAAAATTATATGGTTGGACAGCAGCCAAGTCAAGACGTGGTTTTGTTTATGTTTTAAAGGGAAAACACAGAAGTTGCAAATGTTAATTAGTGACCAGCTCATGTTTAGCTGTAGCCTGTAGGCATACATTTGATGTAAAAGGGGAGAGGATAATGGTGAAGTAGCAAATCATTAGTGAAAATAGAATGTTTTTAGATTTATAAACGTTGTAATTTTCTGTAAAGAGTAAAAAGATGAATTTAGTTAATAATTTAAGGTTTGAGGTACCAACATAATTAATTAGATTTAGGATTTCTTATCTTATATATGGTGATGTACTGATGTTTTTGCATGTCTTTTATAAAAAAAATAAACTTTAAATTATTAATTTAAAATATGCGATTAAAAATTTACCAAAAATATCAGAATATGAAGAAATAAAAGTCCCTGCCATTAATTCAAATTGACACTAACAAAACTTTGTTAAAAAATATTAAGGTGATGTATTGGATTAGGATTTTAAAAAATTATTTTAATTATTTTTTTTTGTGCATTTTGAATATTACCTTTGTTAAAAAATATTAAGGTGATGTATTGGATTAGGATTTTAAAAGATTATTTTTTTTGTGCATTTTGAATATTACCTAGGAATATTATGACTTATAAGATTTTTTAGAAGACTTTTATGATAATTTAGACTTTAATGGATTTATATCATAAGAATTTGAAAAATTTGAAAGGACTTTGTAGATTTATAAGATTTGAAAGGATTCTTTTAAATTTTTAAAAACACTTCAAAATTACAAGAGTTAGTGATAAAATAATAATAATGATAAGTTTTGGATTTAAAAACAATAAAACTAATATAAATTTTTAATCTTTTAATAGTTAAATTGATTACAACATTATGTACTCCTATACTTATCCTTCTTACAACAACATTTTCTCATTTTTACTTTTTGGATTTGAATAATAGATTTAAAATTATATGTTATTTTTTATTTTTTAATTAGTATAATTATTTCATGATAAATTTAATGATATGTTTAAATGGGGGTAGAAGGGAGTGGTGAGGGTGGAAAATTTGTAGGAGAGTTAATGAGTTACGTGAATAACGAAATTAAAAATGACAGTTACGAAAACATTGCGCTAGATGATGAATATAGTCTGGATAAGGTAAATATGGTTAGTCTTAGTACATAAGACAAATATTAATTTATAAAACAAAAGAAAAAGTGTAGATGGGAGGAGTATATTTGACATTTTTATTCTAAAAGAAGAAGATAAACATATATGATACACATCTTCATCTTAAAGAATATTAAAGAGTGAAGAAAGTATATGTGATGAGAGAAAATAAAGTATGGTAACCAATAGCAAAAATAAAAGAGTCTAGCAAAATCTCAAAGGATTGAGTGAGATTCTTTTATAGATGTTTTATACTAAAAAGTATAACAAAATACATCAAAATCCTTCTTAAAAAACAATCGATCAAATTTGTATAATTTTAAATACAAAAATATTTTTTTATAAGTTATAAAAATCTTAATTGAATGTCACCAAATTTTGTTACCTCATTCAAAATCTTAATTGAATACCAAAAATTTATTTATACTATTTAAAAATCTTAATTGAATATTATAAGGTTCTTTATTTTTAAAAAAATATTTTAAAATCTTAATCCAATCCATCCAATAAAAACAACTTATTTCTCATAATCTTTTGTCATTCTCATGAATGTTATTTCCAAGGATATAATATGGGAATTCGGGCATTTAAAAAGAAATATGTTTATTTATATTTTAATATTTTGAGAATAATTTTTATAATTTAAAGAAAAAAAGTTACGTATATATTAGAGGATAAAATTTATATTCCCATAAAGAATATTATTTTCCCATCCCCTCTTAATGGGAATATAAATATAAAAAAACATGATTAAAAAATTAATATTTTTAGGAATTAATAATATCCAAAAATAATTTTTAAAAATTTGTAACAAACATGAAAAAATATATTTCGTTGTTGACTAAGAAAAAAATGTATATTTTGATTAAGATTTCGTGAAACAACGGTAAAAATTTCGTTTTAATAAAGATTATCATTTAATGTTAATCACACATGGAATAGACATAAAGTTCCTCGATATAAAAATTGAAGACAAAATTGTAAATCCATTCTTGCCATACTCCCACCATTGTGTTGTGTTACAAAGTCATCCATAATAAAAACTTTTACTTAGTCAAAATTTGTTTAACTGTGGCTGGACTTGGGCTGGATATTGCTTTTTGTGAATTTTGAAACACACGCTATTTTTTCCCGAGTACACGCCCTGAATTTATTATTTTTTGGACAAAAATACTCCTCATGAATATGTGTTTTCATTGATTTCAAAACTAATGGAATGTGTTTCCATTTTGTCTTAGGATGTGCGTTCCTAATACAAAATAGAAATTAATTTCTGTTGTGTTATGAACTAATTTCTATCACACTTAATTCGGTTTGTATTAAAAAGAGTAAGTTGTATTGTCATTAATTTAATTTATATTAAAAAATATATTTATATTACAATAATTTAAATTTTAATTGTAATATAAAATTCCCTTTTTAATTACTATAAATTAATTGAAAGTGTGGTAAGCAGATTTATTAGTAAACCTAGGGAGGCTTTGGGAGGCAATAAAGTACTGAATTGTGATCTTTTAAAGGTAAAAGTAACAATTATCTACTTTATAGTTCAACTGGAAGGTAGTGATTTTGCTGGTTATGCAATTTTTTACTATGGTGGAGAGATTTTGCAAGAAAAAGTTACTTCTACATTTAGTGCCAAGGAAAGTGGAAATGTCCGTTTGAGATGCTTTAAACACAATCCATACATGCACCCTAAATCTTTGCTATCTTTAGACGGTTTAGGGTGTGTTAGTATAGGAGAGTTGTTCTTAGTTCTTGGTGATCTGAAAAAATTCAAATCAAGGTGGAGACCTATTAAGATGCATTGAACGTTAATGGGCTAAACCAAATCATGATTATATAAGTATAGACCCAACATTTTAGAGATCAAATTTTGAAGGAGAACTAGTTTTAATGTTACCTTGTAATTAGGGACGACTAATATTTGAGTTACAACTTGCAAGTTACTAGTAATTATCAAAACATAAAAAAAAAGTTTATTCATTATACAATATAAATCATAGTAATTAAAACTTTATGTGTTGTCTAAGAAAAATAATAGTCTCATAAGCTAACGTTAAATCATCCATATAATCCACATGAGAGTTTACCAAATCCAATTCAATTATTTATTTAATCAAATCAAAGTGGATGCATGTAGTGGCATATCAATTGTACGTACGATCTCGAAGGGTTCGTGCAGTGGAGAATTATAATCTCTGTTCATGATTGCACAAAATTTTGAAGAAAGAAAGGTCATGCTTTACTTTTGGTGCCGAATAACACATTAGTCAGAAGCATGGGAATGGTCAATTAGCCTGACTATTCAAGAATCATGGCCTATTGCTTACTTGAGCTTTCAAATTGGCAGTGAAGGCATGCAACCAAATAAATGATGAAGCCCACAAGCCATGACCAACCCATCAAGACTTTACTGCTGAGTGCTATAACTTCGATACAAACCAAACCAGTTACAAACTGGACTCCAAAGTAATGCACAAAATCTAGTTACCATTTCCCAATACTATAGTGGATTTGGTAATGTTAGGCATTGACGTGTAGAACATAACGACAAAAAGCTTCAGTGAATAGTAATCTAATTAATAGCTTGACCAAAAGCCCTCTATATATATGTTGATCAAATAGGAGGCATCTCTTTAGGTCTGGTACCCAATGTTAGGTTTGTATAATATACATACGTTCGTTTGAATTACGTATACTCTATTAAGACTTAGATAAAGATAAAGCATACTTGTAATTAATACCAAAACATTTATCATATTTGAGTCTCTTTATTAAAGTTTGAGATTTGATTTTCAACTTGAACATGAAATTATAATTAGAAATATCACTTTATTTCAAAATAAACTAATTCAATGAAAGAAAACTAGTTGGATATCAAATAAGAACCTCACAAGTATATTTGATTAAAAAAAAAGAACATATTTGTAATTCACATGCAAATTGATATATGGATAGGACTTTTTTTATGACATATATTAAAATGTCTTTTGTCACTTGTAGGTCTAGTTTTGATAAATTTTTTAATATTATACACTTATGTGAAAGAAAAAATCAAATAAATAAGTAAAATGAATCAAATTTGTAACAAAAATTAAAATAAATTTATGTTTCTTGACATTTATAGAATCTCATTTAATTTCTCGATATATACTTATAAACTTAATATATCAGCATCTGGACCATTTTAAGTTAATGGGATATATTGTATTAATTGTGCCTCCTTCACATGCATTCTTCTCCTACAGAAGGTTTGCGAATAAGATTTTCAGTCAACGTTCCTCAAATTCATAGTTAGAACTTGACAAGAGATTACCATGAGCTTTACTTTATCTCCTTTTGCGGATAAATGATTTTGTCAAAGCAAAAGTATCTTTCGTCCAAAAGAAAAGATAATAAAAATGGGAAATTTAAAACCAATATAGTTATTGTATAGTGTATATATTAGCCATATATTCACATGGAAAATTACATTTGAAGTTTTAACTTCAAAGTAGAACAACAAAAGGTTAATCCATGTGATTTTGAGCTGTATTTTTATATATGCATAAAAATAAATAATAAGATAAAATTATGGCCGAAATAATTTCTGATGTCAAATTTTTAACATGCTAGAAATTGCATTCAGATAGCAGTTTGACCAAGGATTGCACAATGCAAAAGACAACTTGAAGATGACTCTCTCTGAGTCGGTGCTTATTTTCTCACACTAAAAAGTAAAAATATCCTTACGCGTCCAAGCTAGGAGTGACATCCTCTTCAACCACTCTTAGACGATTTTCTTGAATTCTTTTTCCCTTTCCATATAATGCCATTTGGTACACGCAATAGATCTCTTCTTTTATCATCCCGAATTTTCTTTTTCAACAAGATTTAGCTTCTACCATGGGAGATATTACAAAGGAATAAGGACATACATGATAGATGTCCATATAGTTTTTTCAAAATATGAAAAAACAATTCAAAAGTTATTTCTTTTCTTTTATATACAAAATTTCGGTATATTAAAGAAAATAAATAACTTTTATTTGTATACAAAATTTCTGTGTGAAGGATTCTAGCTCAATTGTTTGAGCTGACAGGATCTTTAATTTTTATGGATTATATATATATATATATATATATATATATATATATATATATTATAAAATTTATGTTTGTTTTTGTACACAATTTTCAGCAAACTACTGCGGGAGATAATAACAACTGATGATATAAAGTCTATAACCAAATAAAAAATTATCTATGTCAAATAGTAACGCTTTCCTGAATCCCAAATAAAAAAACAAATAAACAAATTAAAAGGTCATAAAAACAACTTAATTTAATCAAAGTGAATTAATCTCGTTAAAAAAATGAAAGAGGGCCAACTAAATTCCCTATTGGAATTGCTGATTTTATTGCTTTCCGTTGTTGCAGTTGTTGTTGCTATTACTTGTGACATTGCCATTGCCATTGTTGTTCTTGTTGGCTGTCATGTTGCCTTTATTGTTGCTGTTACTATTATTATTACTACTGTTGTGTTGTTGCTGAGCACCACCAATAATGGAAGTGATAGCTGCTGCCAGTGCTGCAATGAAATTCGGGTCAGTAGCAATGGCAGCACCAACTTTGTCAGCAAGGTGTGGTGGAACAACCTGATGAGGAGGTAATTGGTTATTACCAAATTGTGAAGAAGGGTCTGCATGATCATGTGATGATGACATTTGTAGGCCAGAAAACTTTGATTGGTTGTTATAAAGTGCTTGTCCAAATATCTGAGGCAGTAAAGATGCTGCCGGGGAGTTTGCAAAATTATTCTGAGGGACACCAATTTGCAACTGGTTTGGCTGCTGCTGCTGCCTTGGGAACTGTAGAGGGTTTGGAGAATGAGTTAGGTCTAATGTAACAGTTGGGAATGGAGCAGATGCTGAGATAGTGGCCATGTTTGAAGAGCAAGGAAGGAGTGTCCTTGTGAGGAAGTTTGCATTCATTATGCTGTCAGCACTTGACATTGATCCAGAAAGCAACATTCTTGCTGCTGAGGATGTGGTTTGTGCCATTGCCATGGCTGTTGGAGGCAAAGGGTGGTTGTGATTTCCTTCATAGGTTGTGATAAGGATTGTTCTATCTTCAGCACACCTTTGTACCTGTTGTTAATTTTAAGTACCAAATGTGGGATTAGAAAAATGTTGAAGAACTAAAAAATGAACCTTGAAACTAACATTCTTCAATTTAATAGTATTTTGTATATTCTTATAGTCTTATTCAAACTTCAATAAATGAATATCAAAATCATTATAATTAGCATTATATGTATATGCAAACTTGTTTTGCAATTAGCTGAGTCAAAGGTTTTAAATCGTGGTTACCATTTTGTCAAGATTCTTGATGTTTTAGACAAATCCAATTAATGTAGTCACAATTGCATTCATCAAACCCCAAAATCTTAACTGTATTTTAAAACCTTTAGGCCAATAAATAAAGTTAACGACTAATAATGCCAAATATTTTAGTACCAATTTTTATTTTTTTGACTCCCTAATTTTGGCAACCTTGTTATATCTCTCCCTAATAACCTCTTCCTTTTCTATCTTATATATATATTTTTATCACATCCATTACTTTCTCTTTCTCCTAAGGGTGTATTCAGCTTAATTAAGAAGGGTGCAATCATTAATTTTGTTATAAAACAGGAAATCACGCTTTATAGTGGACATCAAATATAATATACCTGTTTTCTAACTGGGCAAGCAGCTGCCATGCTACACCTATAATAAGCTCTAGGACATGGGTTTCCTTTGGCCATTTTCTGCCCATATTTTCTCCATTGACACCCATCAGTAATCTGCATGAGACAAGCAAAAACTTCTCCATCAGCAAAAATGAACAACAATTTATCATGAATAATTTTTCCAAAATTAAAGAATATGCATACACACTATTCTTAGGTTGTGTTTGGTAAGAAAAAGAAGAATAATATACTAAAAAAAATTTGTACTTTATTTCATGGGACTCACATTTCTTATACTTTATTTTAATTAAAAATTTATTTTTTATTTCTTTCATCTAAACCAAACACATCCTTACGTACCATGGGTGTCTCTGATCGAGCTCTAACAGAAACTCTTGTTTTCCTAATAGTAGTCTCAGCCTGAGCCTGATCAACACTATTATTATTCTTTGGAGGACTGAACCTTGGAACTTTATGAGCATGCCCTGAGGGACTATCATCCTCTCTCTCTATCCCTCTACCATACTCCTTCTTCTCTTGTTCATCATTAGTCCCCAATTCCTTGGAAGCCACTTCTATGTTGGGTGATCTTGATCGATCTTGGCTTCTTCCCCCTGATGAAGAAGAGGGTTCAATATCAGTGCTAGTACCATTATTAGTAGCCAAACCAAGATCCATAAACTGCCTTGGAACTAATACCCCATCACCACCACTCTCACCTAATTGCTGCTTCTTCTCTCCACCATACACTTCTTGTTCTTCTTCACCTTCCTCTCCCTTCCGCTGCATCAGATTCATAAAATGAATCTGAAGCGCGTTGTAATTGGTGTTTATCTCATCAAGCGTGTCCCTCAACTTTTGATTCTCCCTCTTCTTTCTCTCAAGATCAGCTTGAAGAACAGCCATCTGAAAACAAACGGTTCGTAGCAAACGCTCAATTTTGAAACAAATGAAAAAGAAAAGCACCGCATCACCATGACATGTAATATCATTAAATATCTATCTTTACCTCATTCTTAGCTCTTTTGTCTTCTGAATTGGGTGATATCTCATCATCCACCATAGATTGATCACTGCTAGTGTTGGTAGTAAGAAGATTCAGACCAGTCTATTAAAAAAAATTATAAAATTCATGAGCACACCAACAAGATATGATTATACAGAAAATGATTGAGCTCAATTTCAAAAGCTAGTGCAATTTTAAAACCATAAACCATACAATATATATAAGAATAAAACTCACATAGTATATGCACTTCTTTAAATACTTATGGTGTTATCGATCTCCAATCAGAATTGAAGTTTCATTTCAATCTCAATAATCGATGTAATAAAGGTTTATAATAAATGTTAACATAAATACAAACCTTAATTCAGTAATCGTAATGAAACTCTGATGAAGAATAACACTAAAACCCCCCAAAGAAACAGTATTTAAGTTTTTTTTTCTTCATAAAATCACATGTAAAATATGATGATGGGTCGGTGACTCACGTTTAGTTTGAATTCCAAGGTGGGTGGAGTGTTGTTGTTGTTGTCATCATCATCTTTGGTACTGTTCTTGTCGGAGAAGAAGTCCATCTCGGTTCTGTTGTGGAGAGATGGTGGTGAAAAGGCATCATCATGATTGTTTGAAGAACATCTAAGGTTGACTTGGAAGGGGATGGTGTCGTCTTTGGTATTGCTAACTATGGCATCCATGTTGTTGTGGAGACTAAGTTTTTTCGACTTGTTGTTGTTTGTGTCTTCAACTGGGAAAGAGTTGAGAACAATTGGCTTGTGGAGGAAGAAGCTCCCAATTGGATCTGAATCCATGGAGGGGAGTCCACCAACTCTAACTATAAATTCCAAGAGAGAGAGAAAGAGTAAGGGACAGAAAGAGAGAAAAGTCTTTATAAACGATGCAATGGACTCGGCATAAAATGGGATAACTGAGACCGAGACTTGAGAAGATGACCAGAACTAGTGTAGTTGTTGTCTCTCTTAGCTTTGAAGTATTATTACATTTGATAGTTTTATTACGTTGGAGAAATATATACTTGCCCATATTATAAGATAATATATAAATAATTCGTTGTTGATGTAAGTGGTATTAGATTATTTTTTAGTAAGATCACTTTTTGACAAAAATTAATTATTATAAAATTAATTAATATTTTGTACCAATAATATAATTATAAAAAATATATTAAAAGAGGATATATGAAATGATACATGACTACAATATTCATATGAAAAAAATGTACTCTTATTTGTTTTAACTTAGTTATATTTAATTATATATGGATATGTGCAGTATTTTCATTTTATTTTCTAAACTGAAATACTTTCTTTATAGATGAATCCTCTCTATTTTGTGTTTTAAATTACATGAATAATGGATGGATATGACGCAGATAACTACTAAAATTGTTTTTTTCTTTCTTTTCCAGTGACCAAATTAATCTGAAAATTGATAGTATAAAAATAGACATATTTAAGTTTAACAAGCGAGATTATAGTTAACCGTTTGCGCAAAGGGGGATAAAAGTCAGTATAATTGTAACACGTTAGAATTTACAATTAAAATTTTCTGTAATGGATATATTTATTATTTGTTTGTTTTGAAAGCAAGTCTTGGCTGAATATATATATATATTTTATTTATTTATTTATTTATTTATTTTTAGAAGTGTAAAAAAACTTCATGAGAATAAAAGATTATTTAATTATAAGCATTACTTTAGAATTGATGTATTTGATTATATTTACTTTGAATTGTATATTTTAGAACTCTCATAAATATAAGTTTGAAAATAGAGATGATATTAATTTTTCAAACCTAACAATATAGGGGAGATTGCTCATTCTTAATTATCGTGTAAATTAATTATAAAAATTCCTTTGCAAATTTAACAACTCGGAAAGAAATGTTGGATACAAAAGCCTCCTCTACCTCCCGAAATGTAAGTTAGTTGACCAAACCATATTCAACAATTTCCACCAATCATATGGGGAAAAAATTGTTGAAATTAATATTGGTACGTCCCAAAGTAAATTTGAATTAATTTGGAAGATTCCGTAAGAGATGCAATCTTGTTGTTTTCTTGGGAATATTAATTATTATTTATAATAAGTATTTATTATTATTATTATTGACAAGGCATTGATTTGGAGTGAATGAAAAGCATGAATGAAGGAGAAGGACCCTATTGACGCGTTCCCAAAATTCACCGCCCCTATTGGCCCGGCGCATGAAGCTCGTGAAAAGTGTAGTCTCAGTCAGCGTTGTATGGGGCCCAGTGGGGCCCACATTATGACGACTCCATATGGGTCCCAGCATATTTCACTTGGACACATATACAACACTAGATGGCCGGATAGACCAGAAAAATTAATTAATCCTAATTGGGTAATTAGTCTATTTGATTCTCAACAATGATGCATGGATATTATGTGACATTTTGGGAGAAAAAAAGACAGGTGATGGAAGTGTCAAATATAATATACTGTGTGAACTAAACTATCAATAGTTCTTCATTTTTTTAAATAATAAGAATATATAAGTAATCTCTAAATATTAAATATATATTAATTTAGTTCTTGTAGTTTACTGAGGTCCAAAGGATGATTTAAAAGCTTTTTTAATATTTAAGAAATTATTTAGTATGATGGAATTTTAATACACCAGCTGGCAGTTTATGTGGAATTTTCAATATTCTCCAACTAAATTTTGTTAAGAATCATCGCAACTTTTGTTGACTGCTTTTGGCTTATATTAATTTGAAAATTAATGAGTTTATGTTGCCAAATATATCTAGATTTTTTATTTGATTAGAATGTATAGGTCGGTTTTACTTCTTCGAGTCTTACATCACGGAAAGAAAGTGATCAATCTCAAAATAATTTGCCAACTTAACTGGAACCAGTTTTTCCTCGTTATAGTCCCTCTAATTTCTTCAGAGGTTCTAAGACACGTAACCAAAACCATGTGTTTTGGGTATTTACACATGAAAGAAGCTCTGGATATTGTGGAAGACTTATATAATTATTGGAAAAACATATAATTGTACTATTACGTAGCTTGATGGAAAGTGGATAAACTTTCTTTGGTGCATCAACCAAGTTCTAACTCTAATACGTAGTTTAAAGTAAAATGGGTAATGTCCAACTCATTTTTTGGGTGGATGGGGGTGAAAGGGAAGAATAATAAAGAAATTGATAGATATAATAATAATCAATATGATAAGAAAAAGGAGAAAAAATATATAAAATAAATAAAGTAGAAAAGAGATGGAAGAGAAAATGAATGTATAATAATAATAACCTAATTTAAATCATATCAGCATTGTCAAAAAGAAAATCATATTACCTGATTAATGGAAACATTAAGAAATGCAACAAATATTTTTTTAGAAGATTTATTAATAAAAGATAGTATTTGTCGTCAGAAATAAGTATTAACTAATAATAAACCCAAAGAAGATACTGGTGTGAATGCAATTAGGGGTGAGAATTAGTTAGATTTGATTAAATTTTATTTCAAATAAATTATATTTATTTTTCAAAATTAAGTCTTAAACCAAATTTGTTTTCTCGGTCCTAAATAGTACTACATATAGTATATAAGGGAAATATAAGGAATATAGAGAGAACATATATACAGAGGAAAGCAATTTGTTATATGCAATATAATTGCAGCATTGCAAACCAAGCTTTAGAGCTACTTTATTGGTACATACTCATCTAACTTTACGATGACATGAATATCATTTTTAAAATTTTCTACTTGAAATTTTTATTTATTAAATTAATTAAATTATTTTAAATCTTCTTTTGCCCAACACTAACTAACCAAAACATTAAATTTCAATCAAAATAAAAAAAATCACAAATTTTCTCTTCTCAAACCCCCCCCCCCCCCCCATATCACATCCTATAGTATTTTTTTTTTGAAATTGTGCCAATTTTTTTTACTATATTTCTGATTTCTATGTTTTTAAATTTTTATATCTCACATTTATCTTCTTTCGCACTAATAAAATGATTAAAAAAAAACTAACATATTTAATTATTTATGTTATGAACAAGACCACAATCAGCCTGGTTAAGGGTTGACACCAAGACTCAATCATAGCATGCTAAAAAAGTTATTGGAATCATCTTCAATCACCCATTAAATACATGAGATCCTTGTTACTTGTTAGGACATCTACAATGAAAATCGCGGTTGCTATGCAAGGATTCCCAAAGCACTGCAGAAACTCCTTCATCATCCTAGTACATAAATGACTTTGCACTACAATAGGATAATCTTCATATACTTAATATCAGGAACTAGCGTAGGGATTGTGGATAGGTTAGAGTTCTCGGAAGCTTTGTAAAAATAATTTAGATATGTGAAAATAGACAGCACAACCATATTTGCTTAGTTTTAAAAATAAAAAAACTTAACTAGTTCAAAAACAAAAAAATTGAAAGACAAAAAGGACACATAATCCAAAGTCCAAACTAAGATAAAAATGCAATTAAGTCATTATAATAAGATGCCATAAACCTTAACGAGTTTTCGAATCCATGTTGTTTCTTTTGCTTGTGCCTATTTGTTTGATTGAATTTCTATTGGTATTTACAAGACGCGGAGAAAAGTGTATGAGAATTGAATTTCTAAACTATATTTAATTATATATCATTAAAATAAAGAAACTAAGACTTTATTTATACTCGATGTATACTAAGTTACTATTACAATATATATTTTAAATTAATTTTTTTAAAAAAAAACATCGATTTGTCATTATTATACATAAAGAGATTGGTCGGATGATAGCTATTTAAGCTTTATATTTTATATTTGTCTTTCCTCACGTGATCCTTTTCTTCAAAGCCTTCAAATCCACAATCCTCACCATGACACTAGCAATGGGTTCACACCGACACAAGCACAATGCAAAAAGCTAAAGTATCCATCAAAAGTGTCTTTCTTCTTCTAAGTGCAATTAACATATGGAGATAATCAAAATTGACTACATTTTTGTTAAGCCAAAATAATTGGTTCCTTGCGTAGTTATCATATCAAGCTGAACCAGCTTATACATCTTCTAAGACGAGTGTAAAAATAATTAACCAAAGGTGGACCTAAGAATAATTAAGATAAGCTATTTGCAATAGAGCGTGAACCCCGTGGCTCACTAGCACATGTGAGCAATTCGATTCATACACGATTATCTCTAAAGATAATATTAATATAATATAAATTCAAATTGAACCAAGGTTTATAAGGAGAGTGCACCATTAGTCAGCTTAAACAAACAAGTTCCATACTTATGGGATAAGAGTTAAGACCATCGTTGTTCCGTATGCAAATATAAGATTGATTCAATAGATAAGGGTTAAGGGAGAAGGGAAAAGGAAAAAGTTACGAACTTGAATATTTGAATCTTTCCAACTGATATTTCTATAAAAAAAACTAATAGACTAACATATAAAAAAAAGTCATTTCATACAATGTCAAAGTGTCAACGTAACATATTATACGAAACAAAAGTTTTCACAAGCTATCCATCCATATTGTGACTTTGATGTTATTGTTTATTCTATCTCTACCACAAGTTGATTTGGCAGAAGGATTGATAAAAAAAATAGTTAAACTCTAATTTCTAACAAACAAACAACAAAAATGTATAGAAAAAGACAAACAAATATGAATGGAATCATAAATCCGATGATTTGTTGAAATATAAAAACTTAAACCATGTCCAAACCCATTCCAGCACTATTGACACCTGTCCAACACTCCTCGTATCATCAGCTTTGATTCAATTGTCATTTCAACAAAAAAATGTCAGTTTTTGCACGCATAAAATGGAGAAGTGACACCAATAAACAAAGACCATATTTACTTATTATAGACAAACAAATTATTCCCAAGCCAAATTTCTCAAGGGTGTATGTATCCACCCATAAGGAAACAAAGCACCATATTTAGAGTTGATGGGGCCATTCAGAGTTATACTAAACCACTAATCAAATACAGAATTAGAAGTATATCATATTATCATACCATTGAGGCATTACTAATAAATTATTTAGCTGGATAAGTAATGTGTCATCCATGACTGGAAGTGAGACCATGCAAGCTGAACTGCGGCTTCGTCTTCGTCGGGCATTCCCATATTCTTCCTCCTCTTGATTCCTTCTGGAGACCTGTTCATGAATGCATGTCCATTGCCAGGATATATGTGTACCTCATGTGGAACACCAGATGCCTTCAACTTCTCCTCTAAGGCCTTGGCAGCCTGAGACATCAAACAATGTTCAAACATGATATTGCTTGAAGTAAAGAATTTGGAGACTCAGAACATCAACAAGTGTTCTCTTCCTCTTCCTTTCCCCATTTACAAACAAATATTTTCCAGTTAAAATGTCAGATGATGGAACTGTGGTAGCAGTTAAATGATGAAAATGGCCTGAAAATGTACATTGAGTGATGACATAAAACTTATAGGAGAAAAGAAGGTACTGTTTCATGAATCCAGAGAATATAAAACTTAAAAGGTATTAGTTGTATTACCAAAGCAACCGAATTAACATTAGCATTTTACTTATGTGCATTGGCAGCATAAGAATGACAAAAATGTTAAAGCCTATTTGGTTTTGTTTCTTTAAGAGGTAACATTCTAGGCTCACGAGGTGGGGAAATTCATGGCCAGTAGACGTCAAAGTTTTGTCCTTTATATGACACCTTCATTTGGAGAAATTGAACTGTGCATCATAAAAGCTTCAAGACTTCCTCAACATTACTTAGGGTATGCTTTATTTGGATCAATATCAACAGCACCTTTAACCCAAGTTAATTGGGGTCGGTGGTAGATGAACCCAATGATAGATCGGAAAAAAAGAAGAAAGAGAAAGGGAGACAGGAAGATATATATGCTTTGCTTGGATAAGGAAGATATATATGCTTTGCTTGGAAAGGAAGGTGAATAATAACAAGATGAAAAATAGATACATGGGGACACAACTTTCCGAACATATCCCTTCAATTAAGCTTTAGAATTGATTTTACTTTACATTACCCAAACAAACTTAACCAGAAAGCATATAATGATTTTCACTTCTCATTTACAACCCTCCATCATTAAATGTTCTACTAAGCACATCATCTTTGTAAGATCAAGAGTCCATCTGCCTATTAATCCTCACCAAAAGAAACTACGTGTATGCTTTAGAAGGTAGGCAGCCCACTTCCAGAAAAAAATAAAACAACAATGATATTCGTTTGGAAAATAAGCCAGCTTAAAAAAGATCAGCAATGTGTTGCAAACATATTGTCGTACCGTAACATCTGAAAAGCCAACAAAATTATCCAGCTCTCCAAAGTGGGCCTGAACAGGAGCCTTGGCTTTGGCAGGGTCTGCAAGCTCAGAAGAAGGAACTCCATAGAAAGCTACAGCAGCATCAACATTTGGAACCAGAACTGAGCTTGCAATTGCGAGAGCACCCCCCATACAAAATCCAGTAACACCAGCCTGATGCAATTAAAGATAAATTCACAATTTGTTTAATCAGTGACTTAACTCTAATTAAGCAAAATGGTATTTTTCAATTTAGAAAGTATTTTAAAAACATAAAAATAGAACAACCAGATTCAGTATTGTGTATCACTATTGGCATGTTAACCTATGAGAAATAGAGGACCTAAATTATCTGATTTGGAACAGAATTAGTTCCCATGCTCTTTTACTTCCAAACTACATTGATAAACACTCTGTGGACAAACTTATCATGTCATGACAATATAACACACAAAAGCACATCAAAATTATGTACTATGTGTGAAATGTTATAAAAATGCCTGTAAAATAATTCCCATATAATTAGATGAATCCACTGTCATGATCATAATGCAAATTTTCCAAATAAAAAATGAATGGAAGATGGATCCAAATTACCATAAGTCGTTGGTTGAGCCTATCTTGACTCACTAGATTAAAATTATAAAATATTTGCACCCAAATTTTGGAACAAATAAAAAAACAAAAAAGCAGCATACACATGATAAATAAGGCCAGATATTCTACGAATTCATAGCACAAGGCTCGATCAATTTTAAAACTACCAGGAATTGGGTTTTCAACTTTTCATGGTGAACACCAATGTATTGGAAAATTAATATGATGTGTTTGCAACCTATGATTTGTAATGGAAAGTTTATGATTTTCGTAGGGAAGTTTTTTCATGAATTCATGCACCAAAATGCAATTAAGAAAAATCCCACCCTCAACTCTCATTTCAGTTGTCTGATTATTTTAATGTATAAGAGGGGTTTGATGAATAAACTTATAGAATACAGCTCTCGCACCCCCAAGAAACAGTATAATGTATTGTCTTAGCTTATTCTATCATGCCTAATGCGGAGTGTCAAACACTCAAGCTAACTAACCGAATCTTAAGCAAAGGCTGGTTTATGCCTTCATGTTCATGGGTTGATAAAACACAAAAACCTTCTGCAATCACACTATCACAGAATTGCGATAAAAAGAAATAACAGAACGACTTTTCAGACACAGGTCAACATATAAGAATGTGGCGGTGTAGTTAAGAGGGAGGTTTAAAATAAATCAAATTTTTATCTTGACAATACATGAACAGGAACAAACCTTTTTTGAACCATTTGCCTTAAGCCAGTTAACTGAAGCATTGATATCTTTTACAGCACCTTGCCAATCAAGACCATCAAACAAATGTTGGGCTTCTGCAACATCCAGACCAACCTTTCCTCTGTACAGACTGGGGGAAAAAAAGGCAAAAACCCATAAAATAAATCTGAATACAGCATACGTAATATTGCACAATACACAAAGACCAAAGATTAGGTGGCAACTGATAACAGATATCTTACTCTGGAATAAGAGCTTTAAATCCAAGACCAAGTTGAGAAATCATCACAGCATGATTTTTAATTTCAAAGTCCACACCCCACCACTCCTGAAGCACAACGATTCCAGGAGCGTCGTTTTTTCCAACGACAAATGCATCAAATGCCTAATCATTGAAAACAGAAATTACATAATAGAAAATTAGCAATGAGGTTCTCCGGTTCCACTACAGGTAGAAACATAGAAATGTATATAGAAAATGGCACAATATAGCTTCAGATCAAACAACATCACTAAAAATGATATCTTATCAATCTGGTCTTAAATCACAACCAAGATATCTAAAAATGGTCCGCGACCATGATTTCAGCCGTGTCACATCGGCCATATTTTCCACAATTTCCTGCAATGTCAGGGAGTGTGACGAAATTGCGACTACATCTGCAATTTAAACCTAGATCACAACTTTATGCTGCAAAGTAAAACCACATTACAGCTGAAATGCACACAAATTTTTCAGCTATGGTCCATGATCAATATTAGCACATCATGAAACAATCAGTTCTAAGTTCTAACTCCAATTCACTGTTTCCAGACAATAATTACCCCCAACAAATTGATGCTGAAAAGTTCTAAACTTTATCTTTGTCACTGCAGAGTCTCATCAATACCTTCCAAGTTTAACTCAGAAACCCATTACTCTAAAAAAAAAGTTGGAAAAATTCAATTTTGCAGACAAAAGAAAACCGAAAATTAACAACAAAATGCGGCAAAACAAGGCAACCCTTTGAATGGGTTGTGATGATGACTTACAGTATCATCCCTTTGAATGCGGATTTTGTTGAAAGGAGCAGAGTCAGAGATGGAACGGACTGAGAAGCGACATGCAAAGGGTGAAATGGTCCGAGGAGGAACCGTGGTGAAGAATTTGGGAGCAACCCGCAACATTATTCCCTCACTCACTGCCTTACTTCACTTCTGGACGAGGCTAAAAGAATAGAATAACACAAGTTTAAGAATGGATAGTGAGGCTGTTAGAAATTGTGAAAATTCTCTGTCTTTTACTTTTCTTAATAGCATTAAACAAGATGATTTGATGTTTAAGGGATTTTCACATAAAATAAAATAAGAAAGTAAGTATTCTTAGAGAATTTATATTTAGTAGGGGATAATTTTATTAAAATATTTTTTATTTTAATAAATTTATTATTAAGTCTTTGAAGATAATAATATTAATTAGAGGTAAACTGGAAATATATGCTTGAATATCTGATTGAAAACTTAAAATAACAGTTAATTGATAAAAAAATTTAAAGACTAAAAAGTCAGTTGTTTTGACACTCACGAAGTAAAACAATGTAACACTTTTTATGATATTGTTGTTGCAAGTTAGTGTCATGGGTCTTTTGTGTTCTGTATCATTAGAATGTATTGTTGCATAAGATGATAACTTCAGTGAAAATTTTGAAAAGTTTAATAATGTTTTTAAAGATTTTGATAAGTGAAAAGTTAACAAGAAACAAGTGTGTGATTTTTTACACAAATGTGTATAATTTGGAGAAGTTTAATTATGATGAAGTTGTAATTGAAAAGTGAATTTGATTGGTAATGAGATGTTCAAATGAAGTGATTTTGATGAAGTAATACAATATACACATAAAATAACTGAGTTTTTTCCCTATGAATTCAAAGAAGATTGAACAATCATTTTATTTTAGTTTTACTTCCTAAATGATACTACTATAAAATAATATTTTTACAATTCAGCAAAACAAAATTAATATTTTTAAATAAATCAAATGAAATAAAATTCTTTTATATATATATATACATATATATATGTGTGTGTGTTTTTATGTGTTTGAGTTAATTACATTCAAATCCTTTGTGTTTTCTTAAATTGTATTTGATACTCTTCCATTTTTACATCTAAAAAAAAAATTAATTGTTTAATTCATATTACACTCGTACACTCTCCCTCTTAAACACTGTTTAATAATTTAACAAAAAGTAGACACATGTTGATCACATGACTTTTAATGAAAATTTATGTCTAAAATACCCTAATTTTCTTCCTCAAAATCACATTTTGGGTTTTACAAACTCCTCTCTTCACTTACCACCACCACCTCCTTCTCCTCCTCCTCCTCCTCCTCCATCTCCCACGGCAACCACTTTAATAAAAAAAAAAATGTTATATCTATGACCTAATAAAAGACAGAAAGCGCTTCACTCTTTTCTCAATTTTCTTTTCTTCAGCCGTCATCAACGAGAGAAAGAATAAGGAGGTATTTTGCTTACTTTGCGGTATTGGTTGGATACTCATTCGTTCTCTGTTTTGGATGAAATTTCAGCCACTTGTTCCAAAAATTGTGGGCTTTCATCTGGTATACTCAGAACTTTATTTCTCTCATATTTTGGCAGAAGATATTTTTACCCTGTTGTGGGTCTTTATTTGAATATTGGTGCATTGTTGATTTCCACTATTTTAAGAGTGAGTAGGCTTTTATTTGTGAGGTTCTTTTGAGAAACTCTTTGTTGTACTCTTTGATATTTTACATAGTGGATATTTTTTCTGGACTTGGTCCCGTGGTTTTTGTTCCTCACACTGAGGGTTTTCCACGTTAAAATTGCTGGTGTTCTTCTTGCTGTTATCTCTTTATTTTTCTGCACCCTTGGATTTTTGGATTGCCGTATATTACACTTCTCACAGGTTCACTCAAGCGGGAAAGATTTTATTTACCACTACTTATTTGTGTAATTTTTTCGCTGTGCATACGTGTCTTTTCCAACAATTTCGTCTGTCCAGATATTTCAATTGATGTTAGTTAATGACGTTAGCAGAAGAGTGGTAAAAATAATGTATAAAAAATGAAGGGGTATAAGGTATAATTTGAGAAAAACACATAGGGTGCAAGTATAATTCTCTCTCTCTCTCTCTCTATATATATATATATCATTAAATAATTCAATCAAGGAATTCTAATATTTTAACTAAAAAATAAAAGACTTAATTACTGTTTTATTCTCTAAATTTAGGGTATATTTTTTTTAGTTCCTAAAATTTAAATATTTTTTAGTCTCTGCCACTATAAATTGAAACTTTATGACAGTTTTTAACACTTTGTGGTTGTATTTTAGCATTATGACAGTTTTAAAATGCAAATTCAAGCAACTAAAAAATAATAAATAATTTATGACGGTTAAAAATGACCACAAAGTATCAATTTATTATGCAAGAGACTAAAAAGAATAATCTGTCAAAATTCAAGAACAAAAAAATAGTTTAAAATTTTAGGACCTAAAAAAAAGCTCACACCCCAAATTCAAAGACTAAAACAATAAATAATTCTTATATAAAACTAGTTTTAATACCAAAAATCAATTTTTATACTTATTTTAAAAGTTGTTGAAATCAGTATGGTAAGAAAATGAATTGATTTTCCAAATTAAATCATAATGTTGATTCATTTTGAATTTGTATTTTAAAATTGTCACGTGCTAAAAAATGTCACAAATTGATAAAAAAAAATTGACATAAAGTATCAATTTATTATATTAGAGACTAAAAAATAATTTGTCAAAATTCAAGGATTAAAAAAAAAATATTTTTTAATTTCAGGGACTAAAAAAATACCCCCAAATTTAAGGACTAAAACATTAATTAAGCCAAAATAAAATATATATTTTTATTCAATTAAAGATAGTAAATTCATATAATTAAAAATTATTAGAATATAAAATTTTGAAAAATATTTTATTTAACTGCCTTCAATGATATTTAATTACAAAAGTCATTTTAAAATTACCTTCAAAAGATACAAATTATAATTTAATTAATTGAGCTATGTGAAGAGCAAGAAGAGATAGTATCTTTGAAATTTTTTTGACAAAAAGCTATATGAAGAGCAAAAAGGAGATGTGATTAGCCAAATAGGTCCATTTGAATTTGAAAAGTAATTTATGTTTAGCTGCTTCCTGCACTCCAAAAATTGCTTCTTGCACTTTTTTAGAATTTTTTTTAATCTTTGATATTGACCAATTCGGATTGTAAAAGGTATAATCAATCTAAAATGTAATTTTATATTCGGGATCTGAAAGCGAAAAATGCTGTAGCAAGCAATTTTTGGGTGCAAGAAGCAATAGCCTGTTTGTTTATTGGCGTCTAGATTGGGATTTAGTTCACCTCTGCCCAAACAAATTGCTATCAGAAGCTTAACGTATTTTGCTTATCATGGTGCCAATGCATCGCTGTAAAATCTATAAACAATTCAACTTAAAAAGAATGAATCTTAACGACAAACAAGTCTAAATTCGTGTTCATCTTCGATTGCAATTTCTTTTCTTTTACATATTTTGTTACGTTTGTTTGTCTGATGTGAGGGCTTTGGAACATTTTGTTTTTGCTACATATTTAGAATTAGATGTACATTTTTTTTTTACCTTGATTAAGAATTAAACATTCATTAAACCTTACTCCTACATTGAAGTTGAGTCTTAAACCAATCACTTTGTAATAAATGAGTATAACTCAGTTGATAACATAAGTTAATTTTTTTGTAACATACGATTTGAATTTGATCCCATAAAATATATTTTTGGATAAGAACGAAAATTTTTAAGTGTGATTAAACTTTGAATCAAAGATTAATTTTATAGTGGAACAAAGTTTCTAAAAATATCTTTAGTGGTAAATTTCAATTGGGATCTTAGACCCATTTTTGGTGGACTTCATAGTGCCAAGTAGGATATAAGATCTTTCAAGATCTCTTTTATTTTTTTCTTTAATAGTATATATCATTTTGAGATTTTAGAGAGAAAGAGAGATAAAAAAATTTATTTTTTTAATACTGTGCAAATATTTCGGATTCTTCTATAAAAATTCATTCTTTATATTAGATATCTATTCACATTTTTTATTGGAAGATTTAGCTAAGACTAAAGATTAAATTCAAGATCTTTGTGCAAAATTTTAGGCTAAATATGCTTAAAAATACATTTCAATTCCATTTGAGGATCAAAGGCCCTAGCCTACAATGATTGAAAAAAAAATCACTTTATGACCGTGAGGTCCAATTGCTTTTGGAAAGAGAATACTTATAGGGGAAGGCCGGGACCGCATACAGAGATCAGTGATAACCTTCACCGTAACCCTGCCACTACACCGCTTGATTTATATGTGCGTATTTCTATATGGACCATATAATATATCTAGCTTGTGTTAAATTATGAACTAATAGTTTACGTAATGCCATATTGTTTTTTTTGTATGACATGTATCATCTCTTGTTTCTTCACTTTCATGCATACGAGATGCTAAAACTGGAAAATTTCCAGTAGATAACAGGAAAATAGATGCAAAAAATTAACAATAAAACCTCCAATAAATACTCAATGGCGAACCCAAACACTCTTCCCCTTTATGAAAAATACTGGTACAAGCGCAATTACAAAATGGTAACTGATAGCTTGCTTTTGACATGAAATTAGATCTCTAGCCTCTAGCGGTTCTGCCACTACACCGATTGGTGTGTGTTTTTCTATATCACACTGTCATGGACCATATATCTTGTGTTACAGAATGATGAGATATATAATATTTTATATCTTGTTTCTTCTCTTTCAGACGTACGGGATGCTAAAACCTCTTGAAGGTCAATGACAAGGTACTAGAAAATGGATACAAATTTTAAAAAATAATACATTTAACAATATAACCTCCAATAATTTAGCTGGCTTCTAGAACAACAAAGAAGCATCTAGGGCCGCCAGTAAATGTTAATTAATCTGTCAATTCATGTCTCTTACTTAATAGTCAATCGATTAAAAACATTCTCACCTCGATTAAGTAAATTAATTGACATAAAACTATTCCAATTTAAAGTAATAGTCTCAAATTCAAATTTTAAATATGTAATTAAATAATTATAGGGATAACTTTGACGTACAATAAAACAGATTTGTCTTCAGATGTATTTACTAAATAAAGAAATAGAAAAATATTATGGCCACCCATTTATTTGTTTTAAATACACCTTGCTTGATTGTCATCATATATAGTCACACAGAGAGTTTTCTTATCACCTTAGCTCGAATCAATGGCCAACCAAAACTCCATCCCCTTCTATGAAAAATACTGGTACAAGCACAATTATAAAAGGGTAACGGATAGCTTGCTTTTAATCCTCCTCTTATCACTGCTTGGTTATCGCGTTATCTCTATCAACAACTACTCTTTATTCCCTTGGTTTGTTGCCTTTTTATGTGAGTTGTGGTTCACCTTCTCTTGGTTTTTAACCCTAACCACTCAATGGAGTCCAGCACTAACTAAAACCTACCCAGATCGTCTCTTGCAAAGGTATCTAATTATTGTTTGAATTAAATGCCTAGTAATGATCAATTTAGTTATCATCAACTGTTGCTATATATTACTTCCGTTAAGAACAGAAAGCTGTTCTATTACTATCGCTGAAAAATATTCATATACTAACCATCTATTATCGAATGTTTTTGGTCGCTAAGTTAACCATTTCTCAATTTTATATTGTAAGTTTTTTTTTATTATTTAAATACCTGTAAGTTGATAGTTTTACATTTTTTGTCCCTATAAGTTTTTCTTGTTGGTTTTTAATTTTTATAAATTTATGTTTTTTCAACTTTAGTTTCTTTAATATTCTATTTTTTATTTATAATTTTCATAAATTTGCATTTATAATGACTAAAATTAAAAAAAATGCAAATTTATCAAGAACTAAAAATAAGCAAAATATCTAACAAAAATCAAAATTAAAAAAACACAAACGATTAAAATTATTGAATAAACTTACAAAGACAAAAAAAAACGTTAACTTACGGAGACAAAAAAACATTCTTAAACATATCCTGCTAATATAGATCTTTGGACTTTATCTAAAAGAAATAATATTTTTATTAGGAGAAATCTCATTTTAGTGTAAACAAACTTTTGTTGGACATTTTTATCCTTTAATTTAATTTGGCTTCCATACATCTTTATCCTGTAATTTATATTTTTTTCATATTCGTTCCTAAAAAAAATAATGTTTTAATTATTGTAAAATTCACTTGTTTTATTTTTCATCCTTGATAACACTTTGAATAATAATAAAAAGTATTTTAAACCATGAAAAAGAATTATTTAAAACGTTTTAAAAAAATAAAACAAATACATTTTATAAAAACTAAAACTAAAAAAAATTACAGAAATAAAAATTAAAAAAAAGTTAACAAGGACAATAAAGATATTTAAGTTTTTAATTTTTAACTATGCAAACTTAACTTTTCATTCCTATTTAACCTTCTTTTTTCTCTCTTTTTTATTTTAAAAAATATAGATATTTCCCCTAGTAGATATCATCACACGTTTCTATGATGTATATATCCATTGGTACATTATTCTGTTCATATGAAATATTTACTTTAATAGGTCACAGTCTAAACTACAGAAAGAATAACAATTAACTATGTTGTGTTTAGAGTATGCTGCCTTTATTTGTTGTTGATTATACATGCATGCATGGCTTTTGTTGCTGATCATTAATAGTGAAAGTTTTATGAGCAGTGTGCAAGAGCTTCCACCAGTGGATTTGTTTGTGACAACAGCAGATCCTGAGCTTGAACCACCGATTATCACAGCGAACACTGTGTTGTCTTTGTTGGCACTTGATTACCCAACTCACAAGCTAGCTTGTTATGTTTCTGATGATGCATGTTCCCCTCTTACCTTCTATGCTCTTCAGGAAGCCTCTCAATTTGCAAAGTTTTGGGTACCTTTCTGTAAGAAGTACCACGTCCAAGTTAGAGCTCCATTCAGATACTTCTCTGACAAACCTGAGGTCTTCAGGGCCAACAACACACCAGAATTCAAACAAGAATGGTTACAAATGAAGGTAAGTTCCAAAATTCTATCAATATGCAAACTTTTAGATAAGTGTGTGTGTATATATATATATAGTTTGAGCTAGATGCATGGCATGTTTTCATTGCTGCTCGGTGAATTATTTTAGCCTATGCTGGTATGGTAATTGAATTTACTACGAGTAGATGTCCCTTTTGCTGCCCTGAGGAAAATTTCCATTGGTGATTTGTGGGCATTTGTTTATGTAATTTCATGGCATTTCGGTCATTGCTTGTCCTATTCATTATCTGGTACTCCCTATTAATAAAATATTTTTGTGTGTCTCACCACCCCCACACAAAAAAAAAAAAAAATACTTGGTTATTAATTTGCTGATAAATGGTAACTAAATCATTAAGGGTTGAATATGTTTTTGGTCATCAAAAATATATTGGATTTGAAGTTAGTTCTTTGGATTTTATTTTTGTTTGCATTTGATTAACGTTAGATTTTAGTCATATTTTCTTAATAATTTTTGCTTTTACAGTTACATGTGACCACATGGTCATCTCAGCAATTTTGAAATGATTTGACATGTTATGTAATTATTTAAAAAATTAAAAGCAAAATTATAACTAATTATTCTTTTTGAAAAAAGAATTAGAAAAACTAGTAAAAAATAATAAAAACATAAGGTTGGAAAATGTAGTGTTCCTTTGATGGATCTATTTTGTTAAGAGCTAATGCAATTGGTTCAGCTCAGGATTTTCATCGAATTCGCTCACCGCATTGTATCTACCTCTTAAGAGAGTTAATTAAGAGGACTAAAAAGTTCTAGATATAAAAAAATTTCAAAGGCCTAAAATCAAATATAATATACTATTTTGGGAGAAAATATATATTTAACCCAATTATTTCTGATACACTACATACATATAGGTCATTCGAGGTACCAACTGTGAGTAAAGTAAATTATACTATAATTTTAGTTCCCAAGTCAAATGATACTGTATTATATTTATTAAGCCAACCAATCGTTTCCAGTGGAATAAGGTTTTTTTTGTTATTTGATCTGGTCATTCCCTTGATATTATTTTTAATTTTTGTTTCTAAAGATATTATTTTTTTTATTTTAGTTTTTATATATAAAAAATATTTACAAGCTGATTTTTTTATTTGTAGAAATTGTAATATTAAATTTCATTGAATTGGTTAGGGTTAAATTATAAATTTGATTCTTATACTTTGACATTATTTTTAATTTTATGTTTTACACAAAAAATATAAATTGAAAATTGGAGTAAGAATTTAATCTTTATATGAAAGGTAATTGAATAAATTTAACATAATTATTGAGTTTACAAATATTTGTATATAAAAAACTAATATAATAATTTTAAGATACATATTAAAACAAAATTCAATAATAATAACTAAATTTTTGAAAAAAATATATTTAAAAAGAAAAACATATTTTGATGATCCCTAATATATACATTTTGTTGATTAATCTCATAATTTTTAACTATGACATACTTTAATTTCAAAAAAGAAAAGAAAACTAAATTATTTAGTAAATCAATAAAACTTAAAAAGTGATTTCTCTTTGGCCTTCAAGTTTACCTATTACGGCACGTTACTCCAATAATAATTTAACTTAAGACTAAACTCTGACTGTGTATCTGACAACATACTTGAAAATGGCCTTGTCTGTTTGTGTTGGCAGGATATGTATGATAATCTTAGCCGCAAAATAGAATTGGATGCATCCATAATATCTAATACATGTCATGGAGAGTTTGCGGTTTTCTCGAACACTGAGAGGACAAATCATCCATCAATAATCCAGGTATATACAACTCCAAATCCAATACAACAATTATTTACGTCACGCGTGTTGAAGTATGACCAGCTATATCAAACAAATGTTAGCACGTGTTTGACTAAGTGTTAATTGTTGGTAAAATTGATTGACTTAGAAGTGATATGTAGATATTTTTATTATCAAAAGTTAGGAATAAATTTTGGTATAGAAAATATTTTTTAAAAAAAGCTAAGAAATACCAATCGTTCTAAAATTACTGTGATTCCAACTAGATTAGTACCCAGCAGCTAAATGACTACTTCAGTAAATCAAGAAATTCATTAACAACAGAAAAGGAATAAGAATATAACATAACCGAAAACATGGGGGGCATAAAAACCGAACGTCCGAACCCATGGGCAAACCTAGGAAAATCTGTAATTAGGTAAGTCTATGTTTTTGGTTGGAAAAAAATAATACAACTTACATATGTTTTTATTCATACAAATAAATTTTATTAGATTTTTAGTTTTTAAAATTTTGTGTTATTATGAGTGATCACTGTGCGTTATTATTAGAATATATGTCATGAATAAAAACATATGTCATGACATGAATTAAAATATAACTAACGTGGAATGGTTTGGTGATACATGTCATCATTACTAAAAAAATAAAAATAAAATTTTAAAATTAGAATAAATATTTTTTTATAAAATGGAATCATGTTTATTGGACTATAAAATATATAAAAGAGTTACTATGCTGCTAGCTAACCTTGAGCATTATTATGAATTCCTTGTGCGTAAGATTTAGGCTATAGCATCTTCGTTTCCATTAATAAATTAAACCTTGACTTATAATAAAAATGAAAACAAAACACTGCTTATATTTGTTGTTTTTTGTTCTGTTTATGGTTTCATTTATTGCTGGTTACTGAATATTTATGAATTATATATGGGTGTCTCATTAAACCTGTTAATATCTGGTGGTAAACAATATGCTAATGACTCTTATGTATATGGATTTGGGCACAAAGTTATTAATACATATTTTTGCTGATTCAAAAGAAAAAACACTGCTTATATACATTATCTATTTGTAAGGTTATATGGGAGAACAAGGAACACCTTGCAGATGGGTTGCCGCATTTGATTTACATATCTAGAGAGAAGAGGCCAAAACAGCCTCATCATTACAAAGCCGGTGCCATGAATGTGTTGGTGAGAATCTGACTATTTTACTTTAATTTCTTACATGTCTCAAATGTGAATCTGATCACTTCATCAACTTAGTCTTTGGTTAGTTTAGTTAAAAACTATGCAAGTTACATGTTAGCTACTTAGCTTATTCTTGTATGCACTTGCATATTCAGTTTGTGAATTCTTTAATATTTCTCTCCTCATTGCCATGTTAGTTTAATTTCCAACTCAAACTCTAATCATTAATTTTTTATTCTTCTTAATAAATTCAACTTCCAACTATATTTCAGACAAGAGTCTCCGGATTGATAACCAATGCTCCCTTTATGCTGAACGTGGATTGTGACATGATTGTAAATAATCCAAAGATTCTTCACCATGCGTTGAGCATTTTGCTTGATCACAAAGGAGAAAAAGAAGTTGCATTTGTTCAATTTCCCCAAAAATTTTATGCTACTTTGAAGGACGACCCTTTTGGAAATCAGATGACCATTTTGGCTAAGGTAATTGGAATAATATATTAATCTTTATAAAAGAAAACTTTCTTACTCTTGGAATTAAACAATCCTCATAGATAAATTTATACTGCCACAACGTACTAAACTTTTTACTAGAATATAAGTTTTATAAGTCAATTAATTACTTTAAAAAAAAATCCCTTTCTATATAATGCAGTACTTGGCGGCTGGAATAGGTGGACTCCAAGGACCTTTCTACGGGGGAACAAACTGCGTTCATAGAAGAAAAGTTATTTATGGTCTTTCTCCAGATAACATTGAAAAGGGTATATAAATGGATATAGATATATATTTATGTTTTTTATTTATTTCAATTTTCGAAAATACAATTTTAATTTAGTGGTACGTCTATTATATTGTTGATTGCTTTAATAACGTAAAAGTAAAATTTCAAATAATAACTCTTTACTTTTAAATACTAATTGCAACATTACTTTAATCTCTCAATTATAAAAAAAAAGACAATTTTTTGGATAAGCAAAAAAAAAGACTCATAGATATCTCAATATAAAAAAATCCAATAAAGAACAGTGGTCTCATAGAAAAATAGCTAGCTGAATGGGAAAAAAATATCACATCAATTCAGTATCTCGGTAACAAATTTTTTTTATTTAATCATTCTATTATATAAAATCAAATTTCATTTAAGCTTCAACCTCCTGGTACTTATATATATATATATATATATATATATATATATATATATATATATATAAATATAAAGAACATTTTTCATGTCATTTTTCTTGATCGAGATACTTAAAGGCATGTTTGATTAGATTAATAATAAGCTTTTGACAATATAAGTTGATTTAAATATAAAATAACCTAGTCTAAGAAATTAAATTAATATCAAAATTATTTTTAAAGATCAATATGAAAACAAGTGTGTTTTTTTTTTATCACTCTCCTGTGTGAACCATATATTAATTTCAGCATATCCTTACTTTGTTAATTTAATTTTTATTGTCTATTTTACATATTCTAGACAAATTTTCAGGAAACAGCATATCAGAGGAGGAATTAAAACAACAATTCGGAACTTCAAAGGAGATTATGAAATCAGTTGCTTGTACTTTGGAAGGGAGAACTTATTCGTATAATGATATTAATATCTCGAACGTTGTTGACGTGGCTGGTTATGCATATGAATATGGCACTGGATGGGGCAAACAGGTCTTTAAAACAAACATTTTAGAGAGTTTTTAGAAAGATTATTATTCCTTTAAAATTAATCCAACCAAACTTGCACAAGTCTTTGACTACTGAAACTTAAAATTGATCAAGAGTAACTTTAATTTGAAATTAGTTTTGACTAAATCTATATAACCATATAATAAAAAAAAAACATTTTTCTATAATATGGGTATAAAGGACATATATATCTAGTCATAAGAAAGTAAAAGATGAAAAAAAAATCTTGACTAATGAACTATATATACTTGCATGGCTAAGATTGTTTTAGAGATAATATTAGTCAATAATTTTAATTATACGGTTGATATTTACTTTTTTCACGCACTCATATCTTACCTAATATGCTTTCTATTTCAGTATGTGTGCGAATTTTAATTATAAGATTGATATTTGCTCTTTTCATGCTCTCACCTCTTATCTGATATGTTTTCTATATCATTGTGTGTATGTGAATTTCAATTATATGACTGGTATTTGCTCTTATTCACTCTCAAATCTTTCACACCCATTATGTTTTTTATATCTCTTTGTGAGATATATTAGGTAAGATCGTCATTTTTATATAAGAATGAAAGGAGTCAACTTATGCTATGTATCTAGGGAGAAAATTGTTTTTATTTAGGTTAAAATGTAAAAAAAAAAATCAAAATTTGTGATTTTAATTTTTCTAATTTTTAATTGAGATATTTTATTTTATTTTTAAAAAAATCTGTAATTTTAGTTTTATTATTTTTTAATTGAGACATTTCGTCTCCCAAATTTTAAAAAATCTACAATTTTAGCCTCATTTTTCAATTTCATAGTTGACTATATATTTTTTAAATAAATTAAGCTTGTTAGGAATTAAATGGTTAAAAAAACGTTTATCATATGAATAATAAATAAACAATCAATATTTATAAAATACATAGATTAACACTTAAAATTTATCACAATGACTAAAATTATGAAATAAAAAGTAAGATACAAAATGTCTTAATTAAAAAATAGAAGATTAAAATTGTGAATTTTTTAAAAGTAAAAGATGAAATGTCTCAATTAAAAAATAAGAAAACTTAAAATCATAAATTTAAAAACACAGAAGGACAAAAATTACCTTTTAACCTTTATTGAAGAGTCTAATTAGTAAATTTATGTCATAGAACTGATTAAAATTTAATATTATATATATAATTAACTTTTAAGAAACTAAAAAACTCCCACATTAGTCAATATTCATTGATATATATACATCACTACACACAAGAGGTGAGAGAGAGAGAGAGAAAGAAGATATTGTATTTATATTACTTTTAAATTGTACTGAAAACGCAATAAAAAATAATTGTATTGAAAATTGAAGTTAACATGGATTTCATGAAAATTTTAGATGGCTTGGATATATGGATCAGTAACAGAGGATGTGCTCACCGGGCTGACAATACATAAAAAAGGTTGGAGATCAGAATTCTGTATGCCAAGCCCAATTGCCTTCACAGGCTTCGCTCCAGGAGGTGGCCCAACTTCAATGGCCCAACAAAAGAGATGGGCCACAGGATTGCTTGAGATATTCTTTTGCAAGCATTGCCCTATTATTAGCACACTTTTTCATAAGCTTACTTTAAGACAATGCTTAGCATATATGTGGATTATCAACTGGGGCTTGCGACCAGTCTTTGAAGTATGCTATGCATGTCTCCTTGCATATTGCATCATCACCGACTCCAATTTCTTTCCCCAGGTAAATATATATATATATAACAAAACAAATTAATTAATCTTTATTTTAAACTGCAAAAAAAAAAAATAAGAATTGCACTCCAATCTCTTTAGAGTAATAGAGTAATGATATACAAATTACTTTTTATTTTAAACACCTCACTAATATTTCTCTTTTATATTTATCTTTTTCTTTCTATCAAATCATAAATCCTATCATACCTAAATACAATTTTCTTTCTTTTTTTACTCTTTCTCTAGATGTTGGATAATACAATGGGTGTTTATCAAATATTTTCTATCTCTTGTAAATTTTGTACAGGGATATCATACACAAAGATTTCTTTAAAAATAACAAAGATAATGAAACATTGTTAATGTAATGAGTACTAACTTGGAGAGATAAATATAGTTTTTTTTTTCCTTTTTTTAATGAATATGCAAGTATCTAGAGCTATAAATTTATATACACATAATGATAGTTCAACCTTATATTTTGTTTAGATCCAATTCCGTAGGTCAACAATATATTATATTTATATTTATTGTTTCTAATATATATATATATAAATGAAGATTAACTTGGTGTATACTTTGTTTAATCCAGGACCTAGGCATATGTATTCCCGCTGCTTTTCTAGTAATTTACAAGATATATACTGTATCAGAATATTTGGCAGAAGGGCTATCAATTCGAGCCTGGTGGAACAATCAAAGAATGTCAAGAATAACACCAATGAATGCTGGTTTTTGTGCATTTCTTAGTGTCCTACTTAAGCTGTTAAGAATATCTGAAACTGTGTTTCACATAACAAAGAAAGATTTGCCCTCAGCTAAGGATGTTGGAGATGATAAGGATGCTGGAAGGTACACCTTCGATGAGTCCCTAGTTTTCTTACCAGGAACTACCATTTTGTTGGTGCAATTGACAGCAATGGTTATCAAGTTATTAGGGTTGCAACCACCAGTGGCAACTCAGAGTGGGAAATATGGGTGTGAACTAGGTGAGATTTTCTGTAGTGTTTATTTGATAATTTGCTATTGGCCATTTCTAAGAGGATTATTTGAGACAGGAAAGTATAGAATTCCTCTGTCTACAATATTGAAATCAGCTATCTTAACATGTCTCTTTGTATACCTATGTCAAAGGACTGTTCCTCGTTGATGAGGTTTAGAAACTAGGAAAAGTCATGATTAATGTAAGGAAATATGGGTTGTTTTAATATCAAAATGGCACAACAAAAAAGTTGTCCCCTTGGATTTTAAGATGTATTTTTAATACATGTTTTATGCCGAAAAATTGAAAAATAAAAGTTATACCAAGTAGCAAGATTACAAAGGTATATATATGCAGTACAAAGTCTTGCTAATTTTGATCCAAATCCCCTTTTACAATTGTCTTATATAAAAGTATATAACCACCTTAATTGCCCTTCTCAGAAGAAAACAAGCTAGCCTCCTTCAAGCACTTGAAGAACTTCTTTGTTTCTCATTTTGTTGAAGCTGTTCCTACGTATTCATTACTTGCATTATGAGGATCTTCCACCATAAAAGAAAGATCAACACGTACTAAGTGTCCAGTGATATACAAAACCAAATTAAACTTAACCAACCTATTACGTACCAAATTAAACAAGCACCCCATATTAATTTAATAAATAAACGTGCTTAATTATAAACGGTGTGGGCCCATCAGACACTAAACAAATCAAATACCACTTTTGTGGCCTATTAGTCACAAGTCTGCCCCACCCTGATTAAGATGGCAAACAGTGTCCATAAAGTGGGACAATTTGTGAGGCACAGCATCACTTGTTTCTACGGTGTGTTCATTTGTTCTTAGAATGGAAAAGAAGAGAAATTAATAGAGAGAGAAAATACCGTGAAACTCACATTTTTACAATTTACTTCAATTCAAAAAATTTATCTTAATTCAAAAAAAAGTAAGAAGACTCCATGAAGTTGAAACTTATTGGAAAACCAAGCACAACCGTACTCAGATATATACAGACAGCTAGAATAGTGCATGAGACCAATAATCTCTTGACAGCAGCAACTTTCTTTTTCCTCTGAAGTTAATATTTCTGTATCAATATAGTCATAGATCGATTAATTTATCTATCAATTATATAACACCACATGGTACCTCTTCTTAATTATTAGTATCCCAACCATACGGCACCAGTGTCCAATTTTGGTACGAGTAACGAGACCAACGTGTAATCCTTTGATATCCCTTCATTTTTTACGAAGTCATGCTTTTAAATTTAAGAGCCAATAAGAGAAAGGAAAACCTAATCTACGTCGGGCAGTTATCTAGTTTCATGAATAGAGAGCTTAGTTATTTCCACAATTTGTTCAATATTCCTCTTATTTTCAAAGAAAATAAATTAATGAGAAAGTTATGATATATTATGTCACTGCAAACCAAATCAATTTAGAAAATGTTATTAGAAAATAGAGTTGGATGCTTTTAGAAAATCAAATCCAAGTCATGGAGAATTTGCGGCTTTCTCAAACACTGAGAGGGCAAACCATTCATAATCCAGGTATAACTACAATATATACTCCATTATTTACGTCGCATGCATGTGTTGAAGTTCTGTATATAGCAATAACAAATGTTATTCTTTCTATATTCATTTACATTATATTTCTGCTCTATTTTGCATAATTATTTTTAAATGGTGCATTTTCTTTTAATTTAAAAAAATGACATTAACTTGATCCTTTAAAACTACTAATTTAGTATTTAAAAAATTATATATATATATATATATATATATATATATATATATTATTCTCGATTATATCATGTCAAATTTCAATTATAAGAAAAAATTGTGTTAATTTGATAGGCTCAACGAGACTATTCTATATACTACTAAAATTTACCATTAAAAACTATAGATAAAAGTCAAAGAGAAGATAAATTTCATATTTATTCATGGATGCTCTAAGCTAAATGAGAGATACAATATATATAACTTAATGGTTGTCAATAAGAACTATTCAAGTGTCTTCATCTAACTTTAGGAAATTTAAAATAAAACTGAATAATCTAAAAAGGATAATACATAAGTCATTTAATTATTTTTACCTCTAGATCACTTAATTGAATTGTTATACATTAATTTGTTTGGTCCAATCAGAATCACCTCAGTAAGTGATAAGAGATATATTTTTAATACATAAGGATGAGTCTTTTAAAATCTTTTATAAATTCTACATAAGGTTCAAACTTATTAAGATTATTCTTAGTGTTTTAACATTGACATATGAAATGATGAAAGTAGAATATATTGAATTTTCGTCCTTCCACAATTTATAGGGAATTAAACTACTTATTTAAAGCTCTCAAGGCCCATTATTATTGTAATTTAAGCTACTTACACATGAACATTTTTCATGTCATATATTTTTCTTCATCGAGATACTTCGACGCATGTTTTGATTTGATTCATTTTTAGGAAAATTATTGTTTTGCGAACAAAATAAAACTCCCATGATTAGCTTTTGATTTGAATGTAAAAAACCTAATTTAAACATATTAATTTAATATTGAAATTCTTTTGAAAGATCAATATGAAAACAATGGGGGTTTTTTTTAGTACTCTCCCGAGAGAACCATTAATTCCAGCATATCCGTACTAGAGCATAGTTTAATTACTCTATTAATTTAATTTCTATTGTTATATCTTACACTTTCTGGCCAAATTTTCAGGAAACAACATATCAGAAGAGGAATTAAAACAAAAATTTGGAGAGACTAATATACTTTTTTTAATGAATATGCAAGTATGTAGAGTTATAAATTTATATGCACATAATGATACAACCTTATATTTTGTTTAGTTCTAAATTCGCTCGTAGGTCTACGTTATATTATGTTTTATATTTGTTTCCAATATATATAAATGAATGTTAATTAACCTTGTATTTTGCTCAATCCAGGACCTAGGAATATGTATCCCTATTGCATTTTTTTTGCAATTTACAAGGTACATACTGTATGCATGGGAATATTTGTCATCAGGATTATCAGTTCGAGCATGGTGGAACAATCAAAGGATGTGAAGAATAACATCCATGAATGCTGGTTTTTGTGCATTTCTTAGTGTCCTACTTGCCGTGCGTATGCCTAGTGGTGTCTCTACTTTTCCACTCAAGTCATAAATCTCAGTTTTTTATCCATTGAGTCTGTGGTTGGATTAAGTTAGGAGAAAAATTTCTAATCCAAACTTGCCCTAATACTCGTTGAACATTTTTCTACACTCATTTAATTCGATTAAACCGCGCTCAAACCCTCCCAAATACTCTTTTTTTCTCTTTGGTTATTGAGGTGCAGGTTGGATGATAAATTTTTTGCCAAACTTGATAATTAGATATAAAGCAATATTAGCGGTACTTCATACATGATATCATACCATAAAAACAAGAACTGATTGCTTCAAAATTTTCCAAAAATCAATGTCACGATTATGGTGTATTATATATTTCTTTGAAATTAAGTATTAATACCCTTTAATTTAAAGGATAAATTTGATATTGGAAAGAATGACAAAAAAATTATTATTATCATAGAAAAATATTCTAATTTGACAATTTTAAATTACATATATATATATATATATATATATATATATATATATATATATATACATATTGATTAGCTGTGCAATTTTTTCACATTCAACGCTTCTTAAACTCATTTGTATTAATATTCATAATTATATATAGATATACATATTTACTAACAAATATTTTTATAAAGTCAAAAATTATAGTAAAAAATTATATAACAACATAAAAATTATAAATTATAAATTTAACACATTTGTAGGAGTAGGACAGATGTTATATCATTAGTTACACCAGTTATATATATTTAAATCAATTAAAATAATTCAATTTATTTCCACAATAACCAAAAATAAAATTAGACTTCATCACCAGTGCATCAACTGACATAAATTTTGATACTAATCCTGCCTTAGTCTTTACTCTAGCAAAATTATTTCTAGTAAAAAAAATATGTTTGGTCTCTAAAAAAATCAATTTAAACTTCAAGATGGTAACTTTCACTAAAATAAAGGGTAAATATTTATTTTAGTCATCAAAAGTATGAGACTATAATAAATTAGTTTTTGAAAGATGAAAAAAATTAAATTTAATCTTCAAAAGTTAAAATATGTAAATATATATATATATATATATATGTGTGTGTGTGTGTGAGGTCACTTTGTCATTAAAATGCAAATTTAATCTCCAAAAGTACAATAAATTCATCTTTCAAGTTAAATTTATAAGATTATTTTATCATTAAAATATATTTTCTTTGAACTCATATATAAAAAAAAAAATTATTTTTGCATCTTGAATTCAAATAAAAGCAAGTGTAACTAATTTCACCCCTATTCAATGATCTTATTTTTTAAAATACCCTTTAATTGTAACTTTATTTTCAAATCCTTTATTTTATTCATAATATTAATATTAAGTTTCAATGAAATACATTTTAAAAATAATTTTATTTTTATTTGAAATTAATAAAATTAAATTATTTTAATTAATTTTCTTAAACAATGTAAAAATAATTATTTTTGTTTATATATAAGTCAAACAAAGAATAATAAAGTTTAAAATTTAAGAAACAATTTAACAAAAAGTTATATTTTAATAATAAATTTGATATAAAGTTTAAACATTAAATTCCCATTAAATTATCGGTAGAACTACTAATATCACATCTTTTATACACTCAATCACCGCCACACTGCCTCCCACTCTTATAGTCTTATGAATATTTACCCAAAATGAAATCTGTGAATAAACAAAGGGAGGAAAAAGATATTAATAATGGAGAAAAGCGAAAGACAGAATTGGAAGCAGTGAGAAATGAGAACTCTTGTCAATCATTTTTCCACTTGACATTGCCGACGCCACCAAATACACAACTTTCCCACAACACTACCCATCCATCATTCGTTTTCTCTCCCTAGATTTTTTTCAGTTAGTTATTAACACAGAAAGAGAGAGAAAGACATGGCTCTGAACCAATCAAAGGCCGTGCTGTTGAGGGTGAGTTTGGTGGTGGTGGCGCTGTGCATAGCAGGGTACATAGTGGGTCCCCCTCTCTACTGGCATTTCGTTGCAGTGAGCAACCACTCTTCTTCTTCTACTACTACTACTTGTGCACCCTGCATCTGCGATTGCTCTTCGCAACCCATTCTTTCTATTCCACAAGGTCTTTCTTTCTCTCTTCTCTCTCAGATCTCATGATTTTGCTAATTACTCAATTACCCATCTCATGATCTTGCTAAAAAACTATTATTTTCTTAATTGGGTAGTCCAATCCGGATTTTGGATGAGTTTTTGAGATCTGGGTTGTGTTAGTTTTTTTTAATTTTATTTTTAGTTATGCAAAGTGGGTGTTAGTTCAATTGTGGAAGTTGAATCATGACTCCTTCAACTGATATAACAATTTAATCCCTTTAACCTTCTGATTCATGTTCTCTAGCATTAGTGATTTGATGAGAAGACACTGTTAATAGAACAAGTCAAAGGATGGTGCTGATTGGTTTGCTTCGTTGACATTATTATTATGCTAGGGTTTTTGTTTTTTCCTACAAGAGCTTATGATCAAACTAAAAGCAGTTAAAAATTGCAGCCATATTGATTTGCGCATTCACTGCCAAACTTATCAGCCCTAATCATCCCCACATAGCCACATGACCTATGTATGCAATGAGTTTAAACAAATATGAAACTATGTACTATTGTACCAACAAGTTGTTGGTCTGAGTGATACTGAACTCGGTCCCCTTAAGCAAGGTCTCGGGTTTGAGCCTTGTAGATTAAAAAAACGTGGTTGGAAAGGAAGAATCCAACTAAAGGTGGTCAGTTAAGTTTTCCGACGGAGATTAGTCATCAGCAAAGTCTATGCATAGTACGTACCAATAACATGGTAACCAAAAAAATATACTGTTATTTCCTTTGGTTATAACTAATGAATTTGAAAATTCAATAATCACATAAATTATAGTTTCAAAACTTTGTACTATAACACCAATTCTATTTCCAATTGAGTGGCTTTGTGGTTTTATCCTAAATCGAAATGTACTGCTCCCTTTCTCCTCATCTAACTGCAAATTGAGTATGTACTTATCTCAGTTTCTTTCTGTGTGTTTCTGCAGGACTGAGCAACACTTCCTTCGGAGGTTGGTTTGTCTCCTTGCTTGTTAATTACATAAATAGCCCATTTTGTTCTTGTTATACTTTTTTTCTATGTACACATACTTGTATGACGGTAGGACAGTAGGTATTAAAGTAACATTGTTCTCACTTATAAGTAGTGAGATAGCTACATATTTCTTTTCCTTATATGAGATCATCATTTAGGATCCTAATCCCATGCATCTTTTTATGTTTTCCTTTTTATTTTAAAAAACAATGAAACAATTGATTCCTGGGCTATTTTCAT
This sequence comes from Glycine latifolia, assembly GCA_013407115.1. NCBI lineage: Eukaryota > Viridiplantae > Streptophyta > Magnoliopsida > Fabales > Fabaceae > Glycine > Glycine latifolia. The sequence goes on from CM023946.1 coordinate 38,753,646, forward strand.
GTTAAAAAAATCTAGTTATAGCTTTTTGTTTTATGTCAACCCAGTATTCATGTCAATTTGCTAAATAAAATTTTGGTACTGTGTAGCAAAATATTGCTTTGAGGCCACTTAAAATCTATTGTGTTTAAATTAAGGCATCAAACGAATAAGAATGCCTATATCCTTCTTGTGCTATACTAAACTCTTTACATGTTGCTTCATGGTTCAGGTATGCTGTTGCCCACTTTAAATATGAGCAACAAATTTTAATCTTGTACAGGATAAGCCTCTGCTAGAAAAAAAAATGAAATCTCAATAACGCAAATTTTATTTTGCCTGCAGTTGCATTGTCATAAAACATATTGTTTTTGACGATGCTTGTTTTGGATTCAACTAACATTAACAAGTGCCGTTTCTTTTTTCTTGATTGGAACTGCTATTCAGATTGTGCAAAGCCTGACCCAGAAGTGAGTGGAGACACTGAAAAGAATTTTGCTGAGCTATTGTCAGAAGAACTCAAGCTTCGGGAGAGCCAAGCCATGGAAAATCAGCAACGTGCTGACATGGCATTGCTTGAGGCAAAGAAGATTGCATCTCAGTATCAGAAGGAAGCAGACAAGTGTAATTCAGGGATGGAAACATGCGAGGAGGCTAGGGAGAAGGCTGAGTTGACATTAGTCACGCAGAAGAAGCTAACTGCATTGTGGGAACTTAGAGCGCGTCAGAAAGGTTGGAAGGAAGGACTTGCCAAATCTCATGCACACTCTCAAGGGAAAGTACAGAGTTCTTAGATACGTTACACGGCCGCCTCCATGGAGGTGAGTGGTTGCATAATACTACAATAGTTTTCAAATGTTGGTAATAGCAAAAACGAGTCATCGAGGCTCATATGTGTTCATGAAAGGTCAAGTGTAAAATGCAAATGTTGTATTTCTATCATTCATTTTTGGGTCTTTATTCCATGTGTAACACGGTTTAAAGCTAGAAATCATCAAATGTTGGGTAAAACTTGCATAAAAAATATTGAGACTGTCTTTTTTGTATTATTTTGGCTTCAGATTTGAACCAAGACTCAGGCTGTTGCTTCTTCGTCCTGGGTCCATCAACTAAATTAATTTTGCTCAATCATTTTAAAGTATTTATTCAGTTCTTGGAGCTTAGTGAATATACAAAAAAAAAATCATGAATTTTTTTTTTTCGTTTTATCAATCAATCATTTCTATTACTGATAAATATCAGAATAGGCCGTATTGTATAAGTACTTGCCCATTTGACCCTTGCAAGTTGCAACAATGTCCTAACTCGTATTCAAGTGAGTGAAGAATGATATCCAAAATGACTGTCCATGAATAGATTTCATAGTTAAACCAAGTGTACTATGTGATACAGGTTAAAGTTAGTTTAAATTGAAATGATATAAATAGTAAGTGTATGGCTTTTTTTGTTACAATAGTAAGTGTATTATGGTTTGCTCTGAGACGTCGCTTGTTTTAGATTAATTCAAAACATGTATTATGGTTGCTTAAAGAATCTGATCAAGCAACCATGCATCCGAAACTAGCTTTTATCTAGACACCTGGCATTGACTCTTCTATTATTTTGGTTATAAATTATTATAAATCTCCTATTCTCTTAGATTCGTATGAATAAAAAAAAATTAGACCCACTCCTTGTTACAAGGTCACACTTTCCACTAAAGTTCACTCATCACTGTCTAAGAGGAGAGATCTTGTAGCTTGGGACCGAAAGAGGAGCTTTTAAAAGAATCCAATCATCTTTCCAAAAGCAAGCTAATGGAAGTACCAACCCCCAACCTCCAAGCTATGGATCCTGAAATGATTCCCACATTTCCAAACATTAGAAGAATTTCTCCATGTACATCAAATTGATAATTGATGCAGGAGAAAAATGAAAATCGGAAACTCCACCTTATACCGCTTTTACTCTTACTATTTTTTACAGTTTTAAGTTTTTTTTAATTTTAAAAATAAATGTTATCCCTATATGTAATTCAACATGAGCAAAAGAAATACCGGTTATGAAATAGCAATAGTAAAACAATCGCAGGATCAGCAAAAACTGTCTTGAAATAGTTATTGTTCATTGAAACTTTATATATTATTATTTACCAATTTTTTGTATTATTTCAGTTTGATAATTAATAGAAATTTTTTGGGGGGGGGGGGGGGGGTTAGGGAAATGATTCAATAATCAGTGACTCATCAATCTATGCTTTTATTTATACCAACACTAGCCATTCTCGTAAAAGCCTAAGCATTAGACTTAGACACATGAAACGGGCTGGAGTGGAGAAAGAAATTAGAGCACTAATGCATGCTTTGAATACGTTCATGTACAGAATAACAAGACATCATGATTGATCTGACATTTCCTTAACCGAGTGTTCAAACCACTATAAGCAAACTGATATTTGCAACCTCCACCACAGACGGACTTGTTCAATGCTTTCTTGGACTTGTTACTCACCAGTGAAACAGTCCCCATCTGAAAATTACAAAATAAATATGCATGTTACGTGTCTGAACTCTGAATGAATGAATCTAGCAAAATTGATTATTGAATTATATTTGTTTCACTAGTAACAGACATATTGAAGTCCAACCAGGAATAATTTTGATATCAAGCTTTTTTTATCAAGGTTTTACAGCCAAATCTGTTATCTACAATCCTTTAATAATATATTAACTAATCCTAAAAAAGATTGAGAAAGTTCAATTAGCAAATGTTTATGAACAAGAAATAAGACGGCGAAAAACGTCGAAGTGTGTTTAGATTAACTGAGTCAGGAAAGTTTCTAGTCAAAAGGTTTTTGGGGAAATTTCCATAGGTGAAAAAATAAAAAATAAAAATCTCCAAAAACGTGCTAATCTTATCTTGAAAGGGGAAAAAACATCGGAACAAGCAAAGGGGAACCAATGAAATGAACATCCATCCATCCAATTTTGACAAGAACAGTACCTAAAGCTATCGTAAAGTGCACATACCATTTTTTGATTCCTGAGCTGAACAATAATTGAGTGAAGAGGAATCTAAACTGTTCCCCTTATGAATCAGCAACTTGTGGAAGCCGTATGGCAAGATCATCCAAGTTGGAGGAGTTTTGAATGCTCAATCCTTTCTCATTTGCCAAATGCAATAGACATATGAAGCACAAATGAGGAGAGATGTCACTAATTGTTGCAGCAGCATTGCATTCGCTAGGAAAGTTGGCTAATATATTCCTGAAAGATAAGGTATCTTTTTGACCCTTTAAAGAGAGGGTCAAAAAACAAATCAATGTAAGCATTAGTACTTACAATTCAACACAAAAAGAAAAATAACTTAAATTGTTTATTTAGTTAGACATAATATAACGGTAAGGTAAAAATGTACAGTGTTAGCAATGGAACAGAATCCTAAAGAAAATTGAAATTACACAATGTCGTGAAGGAAAAGATTAATTTTAAAAGTTTAAAACTAGACAACACATATTTTGCACTCGCACTCCTAGGAGATGGAGAAATCTTGACATACCTCTAAAGGAAGTTTAACAGATTCTTGAACATGGTCCCAAAGAGTAATTTTAAGTGCATGAACATCAACTTGTTTGGAAGTCTTGTCATACTGGACTTCAATTTTATTGACCTGAGTTATTTGAAAATATGCATATGCGTGAGTTCTAACTGCAATATTTTCAACTGAAAAGTAATGATAACAATTATGTTTAACCGTTATTCTTTCATCACTTTATCTAAAACAACATATCAAGAGCAAGTGGGTAAATTATTCACTAAAAGCCACCTGACGAGGCTGGGTAATTAGAGTGTTGGAGTCCTCCATGTCACTATGAAGATCACCTCCGTAGTCACCAGCGTCATCCCCACAAACACTTCCATTATCCCACGAAGGGAATGATTCATATTCGTTTGATTGTTCTCTAGATCCATCTGCAAAAAACACCGGAACTTGATACAGACAGAATCTAGTGACAGCTTAAAACGTGCTAAAACGTTATCTGAATTTTTTAATATTTATGTCTATAGAGGGAGAGATAAGTTCACATTACACCGAGTATGATGTTGGAGTAATTTAATAGGATCAAAATACACCACATCAAACTTGGGAAAATGACACTTTTTATGTTTTAACTAATTTTTTTAGAAGTTATAATTTTAGCAATTCAACTATTGTGTTGATGGTCTTATGAAATAGAATAATTTTACAAATTTTCATAGAATTTAAAAATCAATCCATACTTCACACATACACGCGCACACACACATATATTGAAATTACAAATTTACAACTGCAAATTTTACCTGAGAACCTGTTTGCCTTCCTCCCGAGACACTAAAGACAAATAGAAATCATCAGAGATATAAAATAAACACAGCTGCCTGCCTTCACATATATAAAAGAAACTTGACAAGAAATCATCAGTGAGAACACTTTGAAACTCATATCTAAAAGAAACTACCTTCACATTAGACAGAAGAAATAACTTGACAAGGTCCTCTGGCTGATAGTGGCAGTCCTCAGGAAGCTTTGTATTGCAAGGCAATCTGCTTTCGGGAAGCAATAACAATTTGGGATTCTTGGGAGGAGAAAACGTATCTAGCATTTTTTTCTCAAGAGAATTTGTGAAATTTAAATCAACTTCAGTTTGTCTCTTGCTCTTTGGCTGCCTACTTTTTAGGGTCGACCCATCTTCAGAAGTTGGAGGAACCTCTGAGACTACAATAAAGATTCTAAAATAATTACCATACTGAATGCTAAAAAATATACAAGTATTAAAATCTTTATCTGGCATCCAAACCCCACCTTTGGATTTTCGATACTTCCAATGATCAGGCCCTGCCCATGCGTTTTGTTTTGAACTAAAACCCAGACTCAAAAATAAATACCCGTCAACATTTTCAAATCTGTCATCCATATCAGTTTCTGGGGAATGAAATTGCTCATCATTGTCCTACAAGTACAAGATTTGGAATATTTTAAAACAAGTGCATCATTCACATATTAAAATATTTAAAGAAAAATTTTAAGAGCTCATTCAAGAAAGTCATATATGTTTCTATGGTTGAAAAATAGAAAAACCTGAGGGTAACTGGAAAAACTTGGATCTGCATCATTATAGCCAAGATCGGCAACAACTGTTTGGTCATCATGATCATCACTCCAGGCCGTGCAGTTCTCATATTCTTCTCTGTCAAAACCATTTTCATTATTATCAGCATTGTCAAGATCTTCAGCTGAACTCTGGCCTTGAAGTTGAATATCAGTGGGCCTTCTGTTACTTTCATCAAATTGGTTTACTATAGTCCTGAGACTTGGAGAAATTTCATCCTTTACACGCATGTCCAACACCATCTGATCAATACAATCTACAGATGAAAGTAAGTGATCATTTTCCACATTGAATGTGTTATTTTGCAGATGTAACAACAGTTTCACCATAGTATTCAGAACTTAACAAACCTTTGACAAAAGAAAGATCAATAGTATCTGAAATATCAGATTGATTTTGGCTTGCCATACACTTAGCAGGCACTTCTTGTGAATCAAAGAGCACCCTACAGCCACCATATACACCAAGATTATTCATTAAAAGACCCTTGGCTCCACCTTCATCGAATTTTGCTGTTGTTTGGCGATAGAGAGGATCCACGACAAATGCAGCTGAAAGAAAAAAAAAAACAATAATATAACCCATTTTCAGCACAACCTCAACACCACACCTCATCAAACAAGTAACAGAAACAGAATAGGATTTGAGATCACCATCGAACTTCTTCACATTAAGTGCCTCAAAAGATGATTCCAATGTTGACAAAGGTGACAACTGCATGAAAAAACAACTCTTAAAACTAAGCAAAATGTTTAACCAGTCAAGTCCAGAGATCCAAAGACCACAGACCTTTTTGCTCGTTTCTTTCCTGCTTTCTTCTTGTCTACTTTCAATATTAACACCATCCAGGGTAGTATCTGACATCATAGCTTAGAATTAGGGCTAATTGAGAACAAAATATTACAAAACCAAAAGTAAATATACTGCACTCTGAATTTTAAGTCATTCAGACATTCATTAATCATTAGTTAGCAAGCATTATTTAGAATTAGAGCACTAGTCATACGATAAAGAAGCAAAACAATCCCACATAACCTCCACTCACAAAGCAATCACCAAGGGAGCTCACTACAAATGCATTTTTCATTTTTCAGAAAAAGAAAATTATAAGAGGGTATATAAATCGCACTATGCTTGATCAAAGGGTATATAAATTGCATTGTGCTTGATAAAAGGGTATATAAATTGCAACCTTCCTCAGCTTCTTGGCCTGCTCTATTCATCCCACCAAGAACTTTATATGCCTCAGAATGCACTGAATCCACCCTTAATGAATAAATTTTGACTCCAGCCTCAAGAGTGCAGCTTGCCTGCCCAAACAAAATTCCATTTTCAATTAACATCTACATCTACATAAACATAACTGCGCTTCTAGAGCCATTGCTGTGAGAATGGTAACAAATTCACTCTTGTTGATAAAAAAAAAATCACTCGTGTAAATTAATTTATGCAATCCATAAACAACGAAACAACCCTTCAGCATATACAAATTTAAATTTAAATATACGTGCATTGCATATGGATTTGTTAGTATCGCAGGTGACATAACACTGTGCAATAAAAAAACCTAAACAACAAAAATCTCAAAAATTATCAAACTGCAAATTAATCATAGGCTAAACTATTTATTTAATCTCTATACCTGTCCTCATTTTAAGTTTTAGTCCCTTGACAATTTTTTGTGGTGGTTTAGCACCATCAGAAAGTTTACAACTTTATCTCCTTTAATGTTTGGGACTAAAGCTTAACTTTCACAGATGTATAAGAACCAAAATTTACAATTTTCTCGAAACTAAAACTTAAAATGGAGACAACAACCAAGGGAGCAGATGAAATTATAGCATACCTTTTGAAAATTAGTCTCGGCATCATTCTCTTCTTCGCCCTTGATAATATCAGTAAGATGGTCAATCAGGTTCAACTCCCACGTGTTTTTCTGATTAATTTTCTGCACACACACACAAATCAAAAACAAAAACAAAAAAAAATTTTTTGGAGGGGGGGGGGGGGGGTGGAAGTTTTACGTTTTCGCTGGCGAGTTTGATGCAGTTTTGGAACAAGTCGAGGATCTGCTGTTTGTTGAGGCCGGGATCGGAATTGGCCTGGAGGGGCTGGTTGAGGGCGAGGCTCTTGCGGCGGATGGCGGCGGCGCGTGCGGCACGTGCCTGGGCGCGTTCGAGCTGGTCGTTGTTGGAGCCCAAGAAGAAGGGGCTGGTCGGGGACTGGATGCGGAGCCTCTGCTTCTGACCCATCGCGGGATTGGGGCTTAGGGCTTCCGCCATGGGAAGGATTTGCTTTGCGGAACGGTGATAGGGTTTGTGTTGACTCGGAAGTGAGAACGTCAGAATCACAGAGACAGGGATTTGGGAGAAACGGAATTGAAGTTGTTTCCCTCCATTTCTGCGATTTGAATTGGTAGTTCGCTGAGAATTGAGAAAAACACGCACTTCACTTTTCAAAAAGAAGGGCACGTGTCTCAAATGGGGATCGTGATCGCTGCTCTTTTGTCCGTCTTCAAAGTAAAAATCAATAAACCAACTGATATCAAATTTTACTTTATCTTTCGGTTAAATTTATTTTTTTTCCTTAGGGCAAGTGATACGGATACTTCTTGGTTGAGCTTTTGATATGAAATAAGTCATTGGTCTCCACAAATAAACTTTATGTTCAATTCACCAAAAATGTAATTAGAATGAGAGATTTAATAAAATAGATCATCTATCTTTTAATATTTATGAGTATAAGAAAAAGTTAATTGATATTTTAATTTTAATTTATGTAATGTAAATAGTAATGTATATAATAAAATAATATTTTAATGAAATTAAATTTTACAATAAAAAATATTTGAATATATATAAAATAATAATTGGAAGGTTGAGTATGTATAAATTAATAGTGTGTCTAATAGAATCAATAAAGAACATGATATATTATGAACCACAATTAAAAGTGTGTAGATTTACCAAGGTGTATAATGTTAAACCCACCTTCATCAAAATATTTCCTCCACAACGTCCCTCTCTCGTGCATCCTCACATGGGCCTCTGATGATTGACAAGGTGACAACAGTGCCTTCACCTCCACCATTCTCACCTTTGATTGTTTAATCTTGCATATTTTTCTCTACCAAATCCACCGCCTCCACAAATCCATCTTTGTCACAAATCTACGGCCTTCGCAGATCCGCCTCCATCACATATTCGTCTCCATTGCATCTCCACCGTCGTCACAGCTTTGCCTCTGTTGCGGCTTCGCCTCCATCATGACTTCATCTTTGTCCTAGATCCATTGCCGTTGCGACTTCATCTTTGTTCAAGATCCACCTTCGTCAAAAATTAGTCATTGTTGCGCACCCTCTTTGTCGCAATCTGTCATTGTTGTGACTCGTTCTGTTCTTCCCTAATCTGTTACCCAAGCTATTCTCTTCTACTCCCATATCTAATTTTATTTTTTTCCTATTGTTTTTTTAATTTGCATGTGGATTTTTTTATGGCATAGACAAAAAGATGATTAATGTTCCATATTCATTGTCATTTTTTGTTTTATTTTTTATGATTTGGAACTAGAATTTCTGGGTTCATGTTTTGTAAAGGATTCATGAGGCACTGATGGAGTAAGATTAGGAGTAGCAGGACCAGTGCAGAAGATGATTCGTGTTTTCATATATTCATGGCGATGGGATCTAATGTGGTGTAGGTGTTGTTAAGGATGACAACGAGCGGGGCAGGTTTGCCTATCCCTATGTCGTCCCCACAAGAGACTGGTGGGTCCGGGTTTATAAAAGGACTGGGTGGGAAAATGAAACACAATCCATCTCCATCAGGTTTTATCATGTTCAAGGAAACCAGTGAAAAACGTATCTCACATTTTAAAAAATAATATTTGTTCCTATACTTTAAATAAATCATAGATTAAGGTATTAATTATATTTTAATTCAATCATTATATATAATCTAATAAAGAATAAATAAAAAAATATAGTTAATAATTAAATTATATTTTTAGCTAAATGTATATTTTTTAATTTTGTTATAATTAGTAATATAATTATAATATTATTTACTTAACTATTAAAATAATTATATAATTAATAATTACATATAATAATAATATTATATATATAACTATTATTAATAATTATAAAAATATATATACTAGGATGGGTACGGTAGAGAGGGTAGGACTGGGGGTGACATACCAAAACCCAATTGTGACCTAACCCTGGTCAAAGCAAATTTTCCCATCAACATTGTGTCGAAGTCGAACATGTACCCATGGATTTGTTTTTATTGTCATGCCTAGGTGTTGCGATTGTCGGAGAAGAAGTAGAAAAGATGAAGATATTGCATTGCTGTTGGAAATCGTTCCAGCGACACACGATGGAGAGAGAGGTTGTTGAAGGTTGGGGAAAGAAATTGGTGTGCGGAATGTAGGATAAAATATTACATCTTAGGTCAATATAAAGGTGGTAAATAATGGTTCATGATAAATTACTTAACTTATTAGTCCACACTAGACTATGTCATAAATCATGGCGGAGTACATTGTAGTATTGTCTCAAATGGGAATTGTGATTAATGCTCTTTTTTCCTTTTCTGTTTCAAAAAATTATTTTTTAAGGTTTAATTCCCTGAATTTGAGAGGTGATTTTTTTAGTCCTTGAAAATTGAAACATATTTTTTTAGTCTCTCGATTTTGACAAGTTGATATTTTAATCTCGGACATAATAAATTGACATTTTTATGATAATTTTTAACACTTTGTGATAGTTTTAAAATACAAATTTAAATTGCTAAAAATAAAAAAAAATTCGGATAGCTAAAAATCTTCATAAAGTATCTATTTATTATGATAAAAACTAATTTTTTTATTATCAAAAATCAAGGACAAAAGAAAATTTGAATTTTAGGAACTAAAACAATCATTCACGCCAAATTTAAAGGGTAAACCTACAATTAAGTTTTTCTAATGAACCTTAATCCTTAAGTCAATCTTCTTCCTTTTTCCAATAAGATGTATACCATGTGAGAATAGTAGAATTATGAAGAGTTCAGACCACAACTCCTTCACACCAAGTTTATTGCAAAATTAAAATGTGAAAAGTATTGTCTTTTGTTGTTGTTATTTGTGATCAAACCAAAGGATTCATTTAACACCACTAATTATCTCAATATCAATTCCAGATAAGACTTAACATTTTTGTATGAAGGTATAGGTGTTGTAAGAAACACCTCATTATTTGAGTCAAATGACACCATAAAATAATGTGCTAGCCAATTACATATTCTATTTAGGTATACATGGTTATTTACACCATCAATATCAGGCCTACCGACATCAAATTTATTCCAAGAGTTACTTCTTAAATTATATATTTGCCATAAAGTGGAACATGGGGTGGAAGCAATTTTTCCATGTTATGTTCATAATTAGTAATAGGATAAAAATGTCAAATCTCCTTGTAATTCTATCATGGCCATAATCAAACCCACAAAGATAAGGCACAAGGTCCACATGAGATGATGGAAAGTTAGCGTGATTACGAGGAGCGACCTTGAATTCATCAGTAGTTGGGTTCTACAATACAATTGTTGTGTACCCTTGGTGGAGACAAAATTTGTCATTAACAACATAATCCAAAATATAAAAACAATGGGTATTCTCTTGAACTGGAGGTGGTCAATCTAATTTGACTGTATTTTCAAACCTTTCACCTGAAAGCAAATAAGAGATGGATGACGAAGGTCGATACAATGAAACATGTATCGTGGTCACAAGAATAATTATTATTAGATATGGAATTGTTGTTAAATAATACAAATTATGTAAAAATGATAATTAATTAACTATTAAGTTTAACTAGCTAAGTTAATGGGAGAGACAAAAATACAAACGAATATTTGAAGACTAAAACTGGCCAAACTTTCTTTAGGTATTAAAAACGTAAATCATGATAAAAAGGAATGATTATTTTCATAATTTGTCTTTTTCTAGAGATTTTGAAACCGCGGAAAAAATAAACAAATTTAAAAAAATAATGTTTTGTCACATAATTGTCACGTTAGACTAATAGTCAACATGATTTATCACATGGATGCCAATGTAGATGTTACATAGTCACTTGATTGTTCAAGTTAACAAAGACTAAAAGCTTAAGAAAAAATTTATGAGAAACTAACAGTGATAAATGTTTTTTAAGGGATGAAATTGGAAGGAAAAAATAGATAAAAAAGAAAATACATAGTGATGTGTTTTTCTTTGTTTGTGTTCGGGAGAAAGTGAAATAAAAATAAGAAAATAGTTAATTTATAATTTTTTCTAATTTAAATTTCATATTTTTCTGTCATTTGGTTTTTTTCCTCTTTGCTAAACAAAAGGTAAAAAAAACATAAATCAATAAAAAAGATAAGGTTAAAAAAAATTATATTTTTTTATATATTAAATAAGATGTTGAATATAAATTTTTTAAGAAATAAAAATTACACTGACTCAACAAAATAAGATAAATAATATAATAAGAGAAATGTTAGGGAAATAACTATATAACATACAATTTTAAATACATTACTTCTCATTAGTTAAAATATATTAAAAATCACAATATTTAGTGGATCATGTATTTTATTTAAATATATCTATTAATTTTATAATTTTCACTATATTTTAATGAATAACAAAAAATAGTATATGTAAGAGTATATTGCTAGCCCTCATCATAAATTAATTATACCTTATAGATATATCATATATCTATTACAAGTAGTAATTATTATGTAAAATAAAGTATAATAATTTATCTTATCTTATCCATCAATCCTAATTAACTTAAATTAAAGCTTATGTTAATGTTGAATTTATCTTATCTTATATTTAAACTGGCTTCATGTTATATCATGCTCCAATTACAAGTAGTAACGAGAAGAATATTAAGAACACAAAAACGTGTCAAGGGCAAGAGAGTAATTTTGTTGGTTTGGGTTTCTCTCACAGTTTCCTGGTCCATTCCTATTTTCAGGTTTGGCAGGCGGCACCTCCATTCCAAATCGGACCCTTCTTTCTTCCTCTTTTTATTTCTTTCCAATAATTCCCTGTTCCTCAATTTACCCAAAAACACAACACTTTCTCCTCAAGTCTCCCAAAACACACATAACTAGGAACCCGTTCCTTCCTTAACCTCTGCAACTTTCTCCAATTCAAAAGAACAAAAACAAAAAGCACCCCCATCATTGAGAATCGTCTCAAGCTTCGTTTTTGACGTGCTGGGGTTGCTTAGATTTCAATTGGGTATCGAGAATGTTCAACGGTATGATGGATCCCGATTTGATGAGAATCGCTCAGGAGCAGATGAGTCGTATGTCACCCGCTGAATTGGCTCGGATCCAACAACAGGTGTGTCTTTTCTCGTCCTCTTATTGTCTCTGCAGTTGTGTTTATCGAGGCTTTGAGGTGCAATGTCAGGATCAAGTTTTTAAATCGCGGTCGCGGTCGTAGTTTTGTTGCGATCCTTGACATTGCGGGAAATTGCAATCACGATGAGTAAAAGTACCATGATGTTGCGGCTGAAAAAATTGCTGTTGTGGAACGTTTTTAAAACATTGGTATTCGGAATTAATGCAAATTGTTTGTGAATTCAACCCTCTCTGATGCCAGAGGATAAAAAATGGAAAACAAAAAATCATTGCCCCTTGTTTAATGGAATTATAAATCTCTGGGGAGATCAAACCCTTCTTTTAATGCCCGTGTTTTGTGGAATTATAATTTGAACGTTAGGGTATGGAGTGTTAGTACTTAGTATCTAGGATAGAAGTGTGGTGATTTTGGTTTTTGATGTGAGGGAACGTGTTTTGGTTTTTGATGCCGAGGTATGGTATCTAGGACCAAGGTTTAATTGTGGTGTTGTGCAATGTTTCTTTGGATTGCAGATGATGTCTAATCCAGAGCTGATGAGGATGGCCTCCGAGAGCATGAAGAACATGAGTTCTGAAGACTTTAAACTTGCTGCTGAGCAGTTAAAGCATACTCGTCCAGAAGAAATGGCTGAGATTGGTGAGAAGATGGCTAATGCGAGTCCTGAGGAAGTGGCAGCGATGCGATCCCGGGTTGATGTCCAGATCAAATATCAGTTGAGTGCGGCTGAGATGTTGAAGAAGCAGGTTAGTCTTATAGTGAGAACTTCAGCTGATTGTATCTTCGTGAAAACACGAATCATAAACAACCACAGGATTTTTTTTTTCTTTATCTGATATTTGATGAATTATGTGTTGACTTGGGATGAAAGCCTGGAGTAAGTTTCAGTATTCTTACAGTACACCCTTGTTGTGGTTTGAAGGAGTAGTTAACAGCCACATTCTAATTGCTCCTGATGAAAGCATACTATAGTTATGTGTTACTCCTTAAACCTTAATAATCAACTGAAAAACCAAATTATGACACCCTGAGGAGAATGCTTTTCCAGAATTATTTAGGCTTTGAGAACAATACATACATACATAAAATTACATTTGGATAATACTTTAGTTCCATAGAATGGTCTGATTTGAAAACACACTTTTTGTCATTGCATAATAAGACACAGATGTTATACTCTATCTACTACCCTGATAATTTTTTTTATAATTTTTCAGTTTCTGTAAAAATCTATCATGTGCCTTGATGAACTAAAATTAAATCTTGCAGGGAAATGATCTTCATAATCAAGGAAGGTACAATGATGCTTTGAAGAAGTATATACTTGTAAGTAAACTTTCTGTGGCCGCTTAACATCCACTTCCACGCCTCTTTCTCTTATTTATCCCTGTTTTGAAAATTGAGACTTAGAGGAGGAAATTATCTGTTTTTTTTGTTCTATTACATTAATTTCTTTTTTTATATTCTAGGCTAAGGAAAACATTAAAGAGGTACCGTCTTTCCATAGTAGAAAGCTTCTTTTGGCATGCTGTCTGAACTTGATGTCCTGTTACTTGAAGACAAGGCAGTATAATGAATGCGTAAAAGAAGGTTCTGAGGTATTTGTAATTCCTTTCCTTTTATGATGTTAATTGTAATAACCAACAGCAATATTTAAGTTGTGGTATTATGAGGAAATTATCAGCTTAGAAGATTGGAAAGAAAAATTACGCTGTAATTGTATTAAGCAAGAAAATAATGCTCCCTTCTGTCTTGCTTTTGTAATAATGCAAATATGGTCTTAGATTGTAATTTGCTATTATTTTAATTTTTAAGTTCATTGTTTGAAACTTGGCTGTTTATCATAGCAGTGTATTAATGTGCTTTAACTATGGTAGGCTTTGGCATATGATGCGAAGAACCTTAAGGCTCTTTACCGAAGAGGTCAAGCATATAAGGAACTAGGTCTTCTAAAAGTGAGCTTTCTTGTTACTTAACTAACATTTTGACATTAAGGTTGACGTTGTGTTTTGTTTATATTCAACGGCATTTGTAATTTTTTTAGGATGCCGTTTCTGATCTGAGCATGGCACTTGAAGTGTCCCCTGATGATGATACAATTGCAGAGCTTTTACGGTGTGATCTTGCTCCCTTCTACATACCTGCATTTATTTTAGAAACAGAACTATTTATTGATCTACTTATTACATATATGACACATCTGCTGTTGTAATTGATGAGTCTCTAATTATTATTTAGGATTGACTTTTCATCAAATTAATGTAATCAATTGATTGTATGCTGAATTAAGTATATCTGTGAGGTGTTTTACCATTCTGCCTTTTCTGATTGAATCTGGTGTAAACCTATAATAAAGGAATTGATATATTGGAAGTAAGCTGTGATATGAATTGCTTATTTCAGGGATGCCAAGGAAAAAATTGGCAATGGATGGTGGTGAGCATGCACCTGGAAGTATGTGTTCCCCTCATTTATTTTCTACTTTACCTTTAACTTTGCCTAATCCTCACGAGCTTTATGCTTATAAATAGATGTCAGATTTAAGTTTACCTTGTTGGCATCATGCATGTAGGACTAGTAATTGAAGAAATAACTGAAGAAGTTGAGGATGTGCCTTCTGGAAGCTCTTCTTTGGAACAAACAGTGGTTCAACCAAAAAAAATCTGGTGACTCCTCTAAGAGTTACAGTACAGCTAACAATGGAAATCCAAAAACAAATGCAGATAGTTTAGATGCATTGAAAAAAGATCCTGAAGCTGTCAGGTAGTTAGCATTTTTATAAAGTTTCTAAGCATTATATGTTTATTTATAATTTAATGATTGGCCTACAAAAGATTTACAGTTCTTTTTTTTTTTTCCTTTTTTTTTTTAGATCATTCCAAAACTTTATTTCAAATACCGATCCTGACATGTTGGCTTCTTTGAATGCTGGACAATTCAAAGACGTGTCTCCAGATATGATTAAAACTACCTCTGATATGGTTAGTAAAATGTCACCTGAGGAACTTCAAAGAATGCTTGACATGGCTTCTTCATTTCAAGGGGACAACCCATTTTTTAGAGGAGGTTCCCCTGATTCTTCTTTCAACCCTGGATCAATGCCTCCAAACGTGACACCTGATATGTTTAAAGCAGCAAGTGATATGATAAGTAAAATGCCAGCAGATGACCTTAAGAGGATGTTTGAAATGGCATCCTCACTGAAAGGGAAAGAATCTACTCCATTAGCAGCAGCAGTAGATGAGAACGAAAGAAATGTTTCGTGGTCAAACTTACCATCATCAAGTACTAATGGAACTACTGCTTTTGGAGAATCAGGTTCTCATAATGTGTTTTCAAATATGAGAAATGCTTCTCAGTCAAACTTCCCTTCCTCAAGTACCGATCTACAAGAACAGATGAAAAACCAGATGAAAGATCCAACTATGCGGAAGGTATGCTTGTATTTCTTGTTAAGGAGATAAAATGGCCTCTAGCTTTCTTCCACATACCTGGTTGGAATAAATGCAATCAAGTTTCCTCTTTTACTTGTCATGTTACTAAGTAGTAATTTCTGAATAAGTATTCCCTTTAATTATGTAAATGTGTTGCTCTTTAGATGTCACTTCCATTGTCTTAGATTGACTTTTCATATGCTCATTGTATTTTCTTTTGGCAAGTAGTACAGATTCTCTATCTTGAAACATTCTTGTCTTCGGTATTTATATGTATATTCCCTTAATTTTGTAATGTTGTTTTGGCAGATGTTCACATCCATGGTTAAAAATATGAGCCCGGAAATGATGGCTAACATGGGTGAACAATTTGGTGTTAAGCTTTCACCAGAAGAAGCTGCAAAAGCTCATCAAGCCATGTCATCCTTATCACCGGAGAGCTTGGATAAAATGGTATTTTCTCCAAACTCTACAATATATTCTTAGTTTGTATTCATGAACAAAATTTTGTACCTTACATGAGGATGGTAAAATAGAGGTGTGGCAATTCTAGGAAATGTAAGATAAAATGCGAGAGAAAGTGAGACTTGGCTTTTAAAACATTTAGCTGCAAGATAATTCCATTGGTTAATTGAAATAGCATATAGGGTAAGATAAATTTACGTTGGATGGTTATAGATTTGTACAGTAGTACTAAGATGCATCTTTTCACTTTATCTTTATAGATGCTTTGGGCGAACAGGATTCAAAGAGGAGTTGAATCCGCGAGAAAGACGAAGAACTGGCTGCTAGGGAAACCTGGCATGATCTTTGCAATATTCATGCTCATTTTGGCTGTCATTCTTCACCGGTTAGGCTTCATTGGTGGCTAGTGTAAGGGGCAAACATTGTATTATGAGATTCCTTAGGCATTCAAACTCAGGCATAACCTTCTTGTGTGGTGAGAATATGAGAAAATGATTCATTGTATTGATTCTAGCCTAGAGACAATGGAGAGAGAGGAGGAATGGTACATATTATTGGTTAACTGGAAAGCAATGCCAAAATGGCATCTCATCAGATATGTCCAAATTGTGGATGTTATTGGCACTTTTTATTTTTTGTAATATATTAGCTTTTGAGTTGTTTGTCATTTAGCACTTGCAGGGACCCTACCATTCAATAAATTTGTAACTTGTTTTGTCATTCTTATACCCTTAATCCTAGTGTAGCATTGGTTTGGTGCGTTATTATTTATAAAATTTTCATGATTCCCTTTTATATGATTTCCTCACATTCAATGGAACTACTAATTTGAGGATATACTTTTATCCGAGTCTGAATGTGATATTATGCTTTATCTAGTGAGTTGTGACTAAGGTGGACTTGTTAGTGAGTTGTGACTATGTCATTTTCCAACCAAGTCTTCAGGTCAAGTGTGGTGGCTATGGTCTCAACTCTCACGTTTGCTTATCAATTATCAAGCTAAAGACCAAAGAACAACAAAAAAAAATTGCAATCAACCAAACAACCCACTGTATAGCCATAGTCAGATATAACAATTTGGTTAAATACATAATTTAATCTTTACGTGTCGCGGATTTTCAATTTGGTTTCTATAAGTAAAAATTAAATTAGTTTTTTATATGTGTAAGTGTTACTAGTTTGGTCTCAGTCGTCGTGATGTCGTCTCTAACTGATCTACTTTGACCGTTAAGTCCCTTATAACATTTGTAATTTTTTCTAATGCATTCTTAATTTAATCTTTCTATGTATAGCACATTCTTAATTTGATCTCTATAATACATTAGTTTAGCCTATTTAAATGTAGCACATTCTTTCCTAAAAAAATATGTAGCACATTCTTAATTCTTATAGAAATCAAATTAAGAATGTATTACATGTGCAGATACTAACTTAAGAATGTGTAATAGTATCATTAAAGCAAAGACCAAGTCTATAACATATGTACACGTAGGGATTGATTTAATTAGTTTTTATGTATAATGCCTAACTTGAGAATTTATGACATGTGTTGGGATTAAAAATCACTAATTTTTGGTGGGTGTCTCCTGATTTAGAAGATCCATCAAAATTGACAAATTCTAATCAATTTTAATATATCATAAAGAAAGTTTTAAAGAAGAGTATTACAGAAAATATCTTTAACAGTTCTCTTCAATTTTACTATTACATGATTTAAATAAGTAATGTACTAGACTTTCTTTCTGCCTTGACACGTGGTCATTTTGTTAATTCAACTGCGAGAGTAAAATTATGTGAAATTCACCTTAGCAATAAAATTACAGTGTTTATATAAATTTTATAGTAAAACCACATTTTAGTACTACATAAAACGTTTTGTTTTTTTGGTAATTTAATCCCTTAAAAATAAATGTTATGAATTGGAACCTTTAAAGATGAAATCCTCCCTTTTTCAGTCCCTATGTCGATTCACACCCACACATACGTTAGACAAACCTGAAACATCCTTGCTCTCCACATTTTAGCATGTCTTTGTCTTGTTGCTTCATCAAACCATCATCACATTCTTTTTTCCCAAACAAAAGCCACGCCACGTGCTCCTTTACTGAAAGTGCCACGGATGCATTTGTAGGTGGGGAATAGGAAGACACAGGAGACCTCGACGGTGTCGTTTAGGAGCTCTATAATTTTATAGTATAATCTTATTTTAGTGTCAATTTAATTTATAAAACTATTTGTAATCGATAAAACCTTTTAAATTTCAAATTGTTATCATTACTTAATTTCTTAGGCTTAAATGAACTTTTGGTCTTAAAAGTATCATATTTGTATGACTTTTGTTCCTTAAATTCTAATGGAGTTAATTGGATCCTAATTATTATAATTGTACGATTTTAATCCTTTTATTATTCTTTAATTAAAATTCAATAGATTTTATGGATGTAACACTCATTACCTGATAGATGATGTAGCACTAACAAATAACATTAACATGATAATATAACATTGATGTAACGACCAACACAAATATTGATGAGCTATTAAAATGTAGATGATAAATGATGGATTATCATGGTCTTAACCACATGATGCAATTCAATTATCAACGACAAGGAATCTACTTGAAGCTGAATAACAAATGTTTGAGTATGCATATCCTTTTTTACTAACAAACGGCATGTGCTGTCTATGCATTGGAAAATTACCTTCTGGACATAAGTTAATTGGCAATTTATGCATAATAATATTATAATAACGTAATTGCGAAAATGAATTATTAATTAAAAATTAAATACTCAATTATCAGATGACCAGCCAGAAAAATGAAACGGAAAATCACTAATTAAAGCCCTTTATTGTGAAACCAAAACAATAGACATCAGATGATAATCATAAACAAAAACAACCACAAGAGCAACGCAAAAGGGTCACGCAACCATGTGTGTTATTATCATATTAATTATAATAGATGATTTGCTACTTAGCAAGTGACGTGGAACCGATAAGGATGCAAGCTAAAAAAAATCATACATATTCTGAAAATCTTACTTTTTTCTTTGGTTAGAAATGCTACTTTATTTTAATTGTACTTTGAACTAATTAGCTTAGGAAAGACAAAAAAAAAAAAAAGAAGAAATATTTGTCCGCCGGGTGATAAAACCCACGATAAAATATGAAACAAGTAGTGTAAATAAATATTCCTAAGTTAGGTTGTTTTTTTTAATCATCATAATTAGTTTTTTTTTTTTTACTTGATGACAGCACTGTAAGATATTTTTATAGACTTCGGTCTCCCTTTAAGCATATTATGAAACTGATCTCTAGTTTTGAACTCAATCACATTTGAAGTTATTCATCTCCCTCCAAAAATGCATCATATGAGAATCAAGTTCTTCCCACAAACTAGCCTTAGGATACAACTAAAACAATTTAGGACAATGAGAAAAAATATTTCAACTTATAAATGATTTAATTGTTTACAACTTTTAATTTATGATTTTAATAAACATAAATCTTTAGTGTAACATGTTTTTTGACTGAATAGTGTAACAATTTTTATACTGTTAAACTATAAAAAATCATTTTTAATATACTTTTAAAGTAAATTTTATAAAAATTAACATAATTATTATACAGTAATATGTGTTTGAATGATAATATAAAAAAAGTAATTCAGTATCACAAAAATCCATATAAAATCTACGTAATTTAGTGCGATATTTGCTCTAATCATAATTAATTGACTATCTACATGTTAACAAAGGAAACTAATTTATCAATTATATTTTTTTCCCACCTTAGGTGATTGTGTTGAAAGATGCATATACAGAAGCTAACCATTATGCAAAACAATTAACATATCTGGCTCGAAATAGCTCTTCTGTCTGTTCTGTGAGCCAACTGACGAGTATTAATTTTGGTATCTCATTTTTACAGATTATTTTTGTCGATGAGATTATTTAGTGTGTTTTTTCTGTTAGCACAAATTTTCAGTCATATAAACGAAAAGATAATAACTAAATTCAGTTAATGTATTTTTTTTAAAGGCATATTCAGTTAACGTATGCTTGGTATTCACCAAAAAAGAGTTAACATATGCTTGGTTATGTTCCAATTATGTTTTTTTTTCTTTCTCTCATTGAACTATATATTGGACTGGAATTTCCTTGATAAATTAATTAAATTAATGATAGGATATCCAGGTGTTAAATGTACGTTTTTTTTTTTATAGAAAATGTACATGTTATGTAATAATAATAAAATGAACATGTTATGTGGACCCCGACAATTCTAATGAAAATAGTAAATAGATCATCGTGTATATGTGTATATATAACTCATACCAAGGTGGTTAGGTAGACTAAAAATATTGATCACGTAACTATGTCTTAGCTTGGTTGGTTAAAACCTAAAGCTTCTGATATGAAAATGATGATTATGATCCTACCGATTCCAAACATAGATTTTAACTACTTATTAAAAAAGAATTTAAAGGGTCACAATTAAAAACTAATTTGAAATCACATGCTAATGCTAATTTCCTTAAAGCACCACTGAACCTTATATCATGTTTGACATACACGATTTTACAATAAAGTTTATAATTGACATAGACGAAGAAATCGTAACCAAAATCTGCTCTACTTCCGCGTATGGTTAATTAAATAATTAAGCTAGTGGCCACGTGACGTATGAATTTCCAAAAAAAAAAAAAAAAAAAACACAGTTTCAGACTTCAGTTATTCTAGAAGGGTCATGAGCAGCTTAGATATGATTAGGAGCTACCGTGTATTAGGAACTAAAGTATAAGTACAATACAATAGTACAACACAATTGTCGAGGACAAAAAAAATAAAGAAAACTAGCAAATACAAGTTTATTTTACGAAATCTGGATTGCTTTTTGGAAACATGAAAGATGAAGATCGAAATATATATTTTCATATTTATTATAAATTTTTATAAAATATTTTTGAGTATTATTGATTCTTGAAAAGGTTATAATTTCCTTTTTTTATCGTGTTTTTTTTAAGTAATATTTTTACGGGAATGTGAAAATTTATTGTTCAATATACAGATGTAACTTTTTGTTTATTTAAACTACTTAATTGAGAATGATATTATTATGTTATAATTCTGAGAATTGAATGTAAGAAAATTTCGTGAAATTAATATTTTCTTAATTTTTTATTCAACTTTACATTAATGTTTCTTAATTACATAGTAACTTTCCATAGGAAAATAGAGTAAAAAAGTAACCAATGGAAAAAAATCTTAATAATTATAAATCCTAATATTTATCTATAATAAATCCTAAAAACATAATAGGATTCCGGGACTTATGTCCACCTCTTATTCTCGCTTTGCTTAGATATGTTTTTTAGTGACTTTGTCCTCCTCACATTAAAAAAAATGTCAATCTTCTTTATTTTAGGTCTTCAACAATTAAGAATCACAATAAATCAAATATTATATATATATATACATAGCAAAAATGTAAAATTAATTGTAATAATAACCGTTAAAATTTAATTAATAATCATCATTACATTTACACTGTTTACAATTTAAAATTTATAGATTCAAATGCTATAATTTTTTTAAAATAATTCAATTATATTACTGTTTTATTTTAAATTAAATGATTTCAATTCGATTCCATTTAAAATTAATTTTGATTTTATTTTAAAAAAGATTCAGAGTAGATAGAAGAAAAATTAAACCAAATTAAACTTATTTAAAAAAATAAAAAACCTAATTAAAGCTTTGAATATTTAAATAAGAAAAAAATCAAATTGAAATTTTACTTACACACTAAATTAGAAGAAAAATTAAACCTATAAAATTCCGTGCGTATATTGGCATATCAGTCGTGTGTCAGTCTTCTGTCTCTTGTAAAGTGCGAACACGGCGTCCGTTACAACCGCTCCCGATTCCAATCCAATTTCTTCAAATTCGCTCAATTCAATTCTCTCTCTCTCTCAAACAAAGACACAAAGAAAATAACCGTTTAAAACAATCTCTCTCTTTTTTCAATCCTCACCAAGTCATGGTCCGTTCGCAGCCGACGAATGGCCACCGGAGGCGCGGCGTCGGAGAAGTGGCCGGCGGCGCCGCGGCAGACTGCACCGCCGTGTGCTGCTGCTGCCCCTGCACGGTCGTCAACCTCGTCGTCATCGCCGTGTATAAGCTCCCGAAGGGGCTCTTGGAAAAAGCTGCATACAAGAGACGACGCCGTTTGCTGAAGAAGAACAACACCGACGACGTCAAAAACGACGTCGTTTTGTTGCAGGCGCAGCGTTCGAGCAGCGTCGAAACGCTCGATATTGCGGTGGGGCCCACGCTCTTGGAGGAGTTTCTCAAGAACGAGTCCGAGGACGAGGAGAAGAAAGAGAGGGAGATGTGGGCCCGGTTCGCGGGAACTGGATTCTGGCGGAGCGAGTCTCAGCGTCAACCCTAACCGGAGTCGGACGGAAATGGATTATCCGCATTCACGCATTCCTGAATTTTGAACCTTCTTCAAACAATAAATATTGATATTTTGAATTAAATTTATCGAGATAAATTATAAGTGGTCCAATTAATATTCAACGGTTATTGCGATCAACTGAATGCGTGAATGTGGAAATTTTCTGACTGCAGGGAGTCTAGAATCTAGATCCGAACCGAACCGGACAGGTTCTTTCCAGAGGGCGTTGAAACGGCGTCGTATTTGAAGCGCTTCGGCGAGGTGGTGTTGTGGGACACGTGTGTGTGTGGTTCCTGGAGATCATGAATTCGGCAGAAGCTATGTTCGTGTGAGTGGAAAAAGCCAAATGAGACAGCCATGTGTCGATGGTTACGGTTATGGATTTTATTTTGCTTTCTTTCCGGATATTTCTTAATTAGAATCATCTGGTACAATTTTTTTTTAAATGTTTATATTTTTTTTCTGAAATTGTTAGGATCCAAACATGATGATTAGAATTGCTGTTTTGGATTCGGGTGATGTTGATATGGAGGAACATCCTCTTGTATATAACTTTTATGTTTCCCCCCCTTTGTTTTTTTTCACTTTACGACGGTTATTATCCTTTTCTGCCATTTATAAATATAATAAATTAAGAACCTTTTGGTTGTGGGTGGTTTTTGATACTTCTCTCCTGTTCTGCAATTTGATGGCAGCTAGGTACGCTTCTGTTAAGTTTAAGATGGATTAATAGTTTTCTGTTTGTCTTGTATACATGGAGATAAACGATGCGGTCTTAGATTATTGTTTTTAATCAATTAGGGATTACAGACCAAAAAAATGGTGAGGGATTGAAGACAATAAATTATGTATGTTTGGATGAATAATAAAAAAATTGATTTTGAATAAAATTAGTTTTGTAAAATTGATTTTTATTTTATGTGGTTTATGTTTGAATATTTTTTTATAAAATTTAGTTAGAAGTAAAATTATTTTGGATCCAACTTAAAATTGCTTCTTTCACCCTAATCAATTCTGGATTTATAATCAATTTCAAACTATTATCCAACATGAAATCAAACTTATGAAAATATATTTAACATCAAAATTTGAACTAAAAATCAATTCACCAACTTCAAAATCAAACACCGTTGAGAAGTAAAAAATTACGTTTATGGTATACAAATTGTAATAATAAATATGAAAACAACATATATATCAGTTTCTGCTCATTTCTTTCTTTTTTGTCATAGTTTTGAGGTCAAAACGTGAGTGCTAGCTACATGCCAGGTTCTTGATAAACGGAAAAAATCATATCCAACGACTAACGTATGAGATAGGGAACCTGCAGACACTGTAATGTTAAACGCCAATATATGCCACTTGCGGAAGACTTGGTGAAAGTAAATAAGTAATAGGTATGACATTTGAGTGTCTGTAATTGTCGTTGACCATGTCTTGGCCTTTGGGCAATAGAATTAAAATCCATGCTGGAAATTTGGAGGCTGAATGAGTGTGATGGTTTACCAAAACATCGAGAACTTAGTCCACACTCTAGACAAATTTCCTGTTCAAATTTATGGTGATTGGTGAGACAATAGCCTATGTGTTGAATTTGAAATTATAGTTTCAAAACTTGACTGTTATTTTATTTGTATGAGAAAATTTCCTTCAATTAATTAAATTATTTTTTTTCTTTTTTTTAATCAGCAAATGAATATATTAATCAAGATACCATAATCCATAAACAAAAATTCTGATAGTACCCCCAAGGTCAGCATGCACGGTTAGGTTGTATATATACCCAAATGATGAATATAGATACTAAATAACCATGAAGCAAGCACCAAAGAGACATTACATCAAAGAAACCTTCTACCCACAACAAAAATACATTAATCCTTCTCGATCACCAAGCATAGCCATCACACAAAAATATGGCTTATATTCCCCTTTCCATCCACCTTTGCGCAGCTATGCATGTTAAGAATCAACTTCCAGATTTGCATTAAGGCATTCCCCTGGCGCTAAAGACCATTGAGAGAATGAGTAGTTGAAGCGTTTTGATTTTCCTTTTAGCCAAGACCACGAGGTGAAACTGATTTTCTGCATTAGAATTTGTGGATCAAAGTGGGCTTCCATTGAATATCCAATCATTTCTCAAGTTCCAAATATTCCAAATCGTTTAGGCCCTAACAACCATCCAAGCTTCTTTGGCTTGTGAAGAACGTACTTGATGAACGTGCTGCCAAAAATGAGTCTCAGGGGACGCTGGTAGAACCGTATCAACATGTATCCACTTATAACATTGTTTCCAAATTCCCATCACCTTGTCACGTGTAAAGAAGGAGTGACTTAAAAGTTTCTGCATTATTTGTATAGAAGGGACAAACAATATCTTGAGGATCTTCTAATATATTTATAATTTGAGATTATCCTTAGTTGGTAATCTATTCAACATCAATCTCCAAATTAGGAAAATTGCCTTTGGTTGAACTCTGAGCTTCCAAATGCTTTGCATCAACTCCACATTTTGGCTTCCCACCATCTCTTCATGCAATGCTTTGTAAGCACTTTTCACCGAGTAGGCTCCCGAAAACCTTGCTTTGTCACCCTCACCTACTTTCCACCTAAACCTTGTATCAAACCATTTAGACATGCTACTCCCTCCACACACCCCACACAAATCCCTCCACCAGATAGATGTTTTGTTATCACACTCATCTCTCAAAAGACCTTTCCATCCCACTTTAGAATTTAAAACATCTGCCCACAACTGGTCATTTTTATTAAAAATAGCTCATCTCCACTTGGCAAGTAGAGCTTCATTAAACAAAGAGATATTTTCTATGCCTAGCCCACCATGCTCCTTTGGACAACAAATTCTATCCCAACTAACCCAAGACACTTTTCTTTTTTCTCCCTCACCCCCCCAAAAAAAGTTTCTTTGAATGATTTTAATTTCCCTATCTACTTGAGAAGGCATTTTGAAAAAAGAGATATAAAAAATGAGTAAAGAAGATAATATCGAGTTTATCAAGCAAATTCTTCTAGCATATAAATGAGACTTGTACTTCCAAGGGGCAAGCTTCTTGAATTTTCCAATGATTGACTTCCATGTTGCCACTCTTCTCAGTTGGCTCCAATAGGCATTTCCAAGTATGTGAAAGGCAATGTAAGTAGCTACAATTTAACAATCTTGCAATCTTCATCACTTCACTACTCTCCACTCCCACAGCCCCAAAAGAGCTTTTGGAGAAATTAACTTTCAAGCCGGATACTAGTTCAAAACATCTCATGATACACTTTATGATGATCACATTCTCCAATGTACTTCTCCCAAAATAATAGTATCATCTGTGAATTGGAGCAAATTAACTTCCACTTCATCTCTTCCCACATGGTAACTAAAGAATAGATTATTTGATATAACTTTTTTCTTCAAACTGTTAAGGCCCTTGGCAACTATAACAAAGAGAAAGGGTGCCAAAGGATCTCCTTGTCTTAGTCCCCTTTGCAATTTGAACTCATTAGATGGACTCTCATCGACAAGAATTGAGACCATACTAGTATCCAAACAATTATTTATCCATCTAATTCACTTCTCATTAAATCCAAGCCTTCTCATCATGTAAAACAAGAACTCCCAACAAATAGAGTCATATGCTTTCTCATAATCTGTCTTAAAGATGAGACACTTCTTCTTTTTTCTTCTAACTTCACCAATAACTTCCATTGCCAACCACTACACTATGCACAAGATTTCTTCCTCCAACAAATGCACTTTGTCTCTTGTCAATGACACTGTCAAGTACTCTTTTCAACCTATTAGCCAAAGTCTTCGCAAGAATTTTATGCATGCACCCCACAAGTGAGATTGGTCTAAAGTCACCCAAACTTTGTGGCTCATTAACTTTTGGGATTAGAGTGATAAAAGAAGAATTGCTACCTCTTGGAAGCACTCCATGCTGATGAAACTCCACCAAGAACTTCATAACATCATCCTTCAATAAATGCCAATATAGCTTGATGAATTTGAAATTAATCCCATCCGACCTTGGGCATTTCATGTTACCACAATCCCAAACCGCTTCTTTAACTTCCCCCTCATCAAAATTAGCCACTAACATAGTATTATGTTGCTCCAAAATATTCCTTAATTGGATACAAGTCAAGTTTAGGCCTTTCCCACCTTTCTCCATGAAATCTCTTTTCAGAAAATCTTCTTGCTTCTTCCTTCACTCACAAAGGTTCTTCAACCCAACAACCGTCCACATTGATCCCTCTAAGCATAGTCTTCCATTTCCTCCAATTCACCACACTATGAAAGTACCTTGTGTTACAATCCCCTTCCATATTCGCTTCAATCTTGCCTTTTGTCTTAAAAGAGATTCTTTGTAATTGTTCACCCTCCAAAACTCTTCTTGCAAATCCTTCTTCCTCATTATCTCCAAATCTCTAAGGCTTGTGATTTCCCCTTTCAATTCAATTTCATTCATCTCTTTTTGACCTTCAAATCTTCTTTCCAAGTTGCCAAAATGCTCCTTATTCCACTTCTTCAATTCCCTCTTCAACCCTTTTAAGTTTCTCCTTCAATACAAACACTCCCCAACCTTGCACTTCTTATTTCCTCCATGCACCCTCAACAAATTTTTGGAATCTCACATCATCAAACCAACAATTCAACACTCTAAACGGTTTGGGTCCTCAATCCTTTACGACATTCTTCAGAACAAGCAGGCAATGATTTAATATGTTTCTCTTCAAGATGTATTGTGAAGCTCCCGACCACCTACCAAGCCATTCTGTATTCACCATAATTCTATCAAGCCTACTCATAGCCTTCCCATTTGGTCTAAACCAAGTAAATCTTCTTCCATGCATTGGAGTGTCTTCTACTCTCATCGGCAATGAATTGATTCCCTTCTCTCACCCCATCCACCGCTAGTTTCAGCTGCCCTTTTCCTTTCGTTTTCCCTCCTAATGCAATTAAAATCACCAACAAAGCACCAAAATTAGAGTTGCTGCTGGACTTCATTTGCACTAACTCCTCCCAAACCCTTCTCTTTTGTAACAAGTCACATGGAGAATATATGTTAGCAATGGAAATACAACAGCCACCTTCCCTCCAATTTCCTTCCACCAAAATAAATCCATTCCCTTCATACAGATTTGACACTTCCAAACAATCTTTATTCCACACACATAACAGCTCCCAACCGAATTGACTGCAGGACTAAAAAAGAAATCCACCTCCTTGTCTCCCTCACAAAGTCATAAACTTGTCTGTACGTTGTTTTAGTTGTGATTGAATAATAGTGTAAATTAATTTTACATTATTAATACATAATTATTAAACTCTTTATTTTTTTTATAGACTTTTAGTGATTTTTTATAAGTTTAATATACACGCACTTTTTATATAAGAAAATAGGATATGATATGACATGCTGGAACTTCACAAGACCTCGTTTGTGCACCAATTGATTTCGGCTATGCCAGATATTGAACACAAAAGACAATGCTTCATCATCAGCATTTGTAATGAAACCTCTTCACCATTCCAGAAATGAAAAAAATCTGGTTTGGTACAATACGAATAGAGAGATCTTCAAAGATTCTGGACATGTTAAGATAGTATGCTCAACAGTCTCTAGTTATAAATGAAACTTTTAGTGATTTTGTTTTTGAGAAGAAAAAAAAAGGGGGTCATTGACTGTTATATCTAAATTTTTTCTCAAACTCAGGAGGATATCATACCATATATAAGACTATAATCAAATTTGGCTAAAAACCAGACAATCCTCAAAACATATTTACATTCATCATACAGGAACATAGCATGTGAGGATGGGAAAGAAGAACATAATAATTCCTAAAATAATCAAAGATAATTGGAATATGGAATATATTTAATTTATAACTAACAGCCGAAAGGATAGAATAGAATAATAGAACAATAAGTTTATCACATTTAGTTTATGGTGTTATTTTAACAGTTCAAGCTCAACTAAAATCACTAGAGTACATATTGCTTATTGGAGTTCAAAACAAAATTAATCGTTATCCTCGATGCGTTTCGCAGCAAAAATAACAAAGAATGCATCAATATCATGTAACATTTTCAAAAGAAAAAAAAAACAGATGTGTTGCGCTATCGGCAAGTGCACCGGACGTACAAGTAATAGAGTGATAAGAAAAGGGATTTGTCGTTCCCAACGAGGATTGCTTGACCAAATAGACTATAATTTTAATCGATAAGTTGGATTCGAAATAAATAAGGATAAGGTTTGTGTATTGTTGTGTGTATACCAATTGAATTTAAAGCTAAATGTAAACAAGTAACTAATATCAGCAAGTAATTGGAGGGATAATGATATGCAAGAGATGTAGCTAGGGTAACCCGCACATGATGCTCCTCTCAATGGAAGTGTATTGTTTATTATCTTCACTTATCTAAGCTATTTAGCTAATACGTTTCTGATGTTGACTAAGCCTTGATTCCTCATGTACTTAGTTCTTTAGCTCACACTCCAATTCTAATCCCTTAGTAATCTTCGGTAAGTTAAGCATTAAGTGAACGCATAAATGAGCAAGCTACAAGCACTCATCCCTATTCCTAGGTAATGTTAGCAAGTTACTACACTTAGTTCCAAACTAAAGACCCAATATTCCTATTGTGAACCCTAGCTCCAAACTCTCACAAAGAATGGCCAAGTCCCAGGAAGAGATGAAAGAATTAAAGCAAGTGCAGTAAAATAGCTTCTGATAAGTGAATAATATCATTCAATACATTCCAATGAAATTTACATCAAGTGCTAGTGCCCTAACTACAATGAAAGCTTAGCCAAACCTCATAATGGGTGGCTGAGATACAAAAGAGACATACTCAGCTGAAGGAAAGAAGAGGAAGATGGAGGTGCAACTCCACTTGTGCCTTCAACTCCTTTAATCCCTAGCTCAGAAAACCCAAGCTCTAAAACCCTAAGTTTTTTTCTTTCTCCCTCCAAAGAATGTGTATTGAATGCTGGTGGTTGGAGTATTTAAAACCCTCCACATGAAATCTCTGTTTTGCCCTTAATGTGGCTGCTGTCGACCTGTGGCGCCCTTGGCGCCACCCTGGCGCTCCTGGCGTGGAACTCCAGAACATGCAGCGCTCATAGCGCGGGATTGGCGCTCTTGGCGCCATTTGCAGAAGATGTGGCGCTCTTCGCGCTGTCCTGGCGCTCTTGGCGCCATCTTCCAGAGTTAATGACGCTCCAGGCGCGGTACTGGCGCCTTTGGCGCCATATTCCAGACCCCGCGGCGCCCTTGGCGCCAACCTGGCGCTGATGGCGCCAGATGCTTCTTCAGACTTGGCTCTTTCTCCTCTGATTTGGCCTTTTCTTGGCAGTTTGGTCGATTTCCTGTCGATATATCAATATAGCTCAAAACACACATAAAGAGAGCAATAATGAATGCTCTATGCTTAATTCTTAGTCTAAAAGCTTGGAAAATCCTCATATGCTGAGCGCATATCAAGATGCATAAATCGAACCAAACTGAGTCATTCTTTCCAAACCAAAACAGAGAGTTTTTCCAAATAAAGTTTTGAAATACTCAAAATATCCAACATGTAATACAATTGAAAATTTCTCTTTGTAAATTAAACTTAAAGACCATATTTGTTACTTTTTATTTACTTGTTTCACATATAGGAAGAGTCCAAGAGCACAAGAGGGTGGAAGTAGAGATGGTTTTCTCACAACGCTATGCTTAGAAGTTAGAATGATGCATTCGAAGTAGGCGCAGATAAAGTACAGCATATATTAGTTTCAAAGGGGAAAATTTTATTACCATTGCAGTTTAGCACAAAGGTTTTAAATATCGGTTGTGATCGCGCTGCAATTTTGTCATATTTGTTGATATTGTAGACAAATGCGGCTGATGTGGTCCAATTGCGATCATGTTACGATCACAGACAGACAGTTAAAAAATTTTGATGTTGCGGCCCAAATAATGGTCGTGGACCGTTTTTTGAAACCTTTGCACAACTTTTGGTAATGCATAGATGCTTAGAATGTTATTTTTTTGTCATTATCATCACTCGTACCTAAAACCAAGTGGAAGTTAAAAGGCAATAGTAAAAGCTACTACAATAAACAAACATGCATGTTGTAGCAGACTAGTAGGGTTTGAAGCCCTTCAAACTCTAATTCCCCATATGCTTCTCTATGAAATGTTTGACAACCAGCATCAACTTGTTTGATGGTTCAGAGTTGGGATCATTAGTGAAGAACCCATGTTGTTGTCCTTCAAATTCTACATACTCAACATCTTTACCCCACTCCTTAAGCCTCCTTGCATAATCCTCTGTTCTGTCTCTAAGCAAATCACTTCCTGCAGCCACCACTAAAATTGGGTCTAGCTTAGTTGCTTCAAGGCTCTTGCTATTTGGCCCAAACGGATTCACAAGAGGGTGATCAGTTGTTTCCTCAACGGGTAAACAAAGCCTCCAATACCTGTTCAATGAGAAACAAACACATAAACCTTTCTTGTTCTATGCACACCAAAATGGCAAAATTAACATTTTCTTTTTTAGAGATTACAGGTATTTTGTTCTTAAACAATTTTATTTAAGTTATATAGAATTACATTAAAATATAAAATCTTTCTTAATTATTTAATGTAACTGCATGTCTAAAACTCATATTCAAAACAACTGACTAGAACGCTAGTTGATGCACATGTTCATTCAGTGGTAATTCTGAAACTATCTACATTCATTGATTTGCATACCTCATCAATTAAGATTTGAAATTTTGAATCATTATTGTGAAAATAAACACAATACATTTAAATTACCAAACTATCAATAAGTTCTAAATTGAGAAAAGCATCATTTGGTCCTTCAGCTTCTGACTTGGTTCGGATAGTTCCACTAAAGAAAGGGCCCAATAGAACATAACCCCTTACCCGAACCGGTGCCAGCTCGGGAGACCCAAACCCAAGCCGAGCAGCCAAATGGTGAGCTATGTTCCCTCCAGCCGAGTCACCCGAAACAAACACGCGGCTAAAATCAGCCACGTGGCTCAGCCACGGATCCGGCTCATTACTCACGGCTTGAGCTTGAAGCCACTTAACAGCGGCGAAGCCGTCCTCCATTGCCTCTGGGAGCCGGTACTCAGGAGCAAGCCGGTAATCCGGGGCAACGACCACGGCTCGAAGCTGAGAAGTTAGTTGAAAACAGTAGTTTTGCCAGTTAGGCCAAGTACGTGAGCCAATGCAAAAGCCGCCGCCGTGAAAGAAGTAGAAGACAGGAAGCTTGGAGCCAGTTGAGCCAGCTGTGAAGATCATTGGCAGGGTGAAAAACGACATCTTTCCACAAAACGGTGCCGTTGTCGTGAACAGGGACGTTGAAGCTTGAGCGTGAAGAGCGTACTATGGAACCGTCGCTATAAACATGAAGAACGCCACGACAATCTTCCACTATGGTAGCCTCGGAATCCGATGTTTTGGACATGTTTTTTCTCTTCCCTTACATTACTCTTTTGTGTGAGTGAAAGTTGGGAATGAAAAGAGAGAAAAAGAGGTTTAATTATGAATGACGTTAGATAGAATCATTGTCGTGAAGAAATTGGTATTGACTTACTATGCTTGGTTTGCAGACGTACGTGTTGCTATGCAAGATAGGTAGTGTGTCATTTGTGGACGACGTCTATACGTGGTTTTGTGTGGCTCTATGATCACAGTCATGTATTCTTTTGATTTTGAAAGTCAGTTTGTGTTCTTTATTGACTTATTAAGTGGTTAATCAACTTTTATATCAACCAAATATTACTGATTAAAAAATATCAACCAAATATTTTTTAATGATGATTTTTATTTAATAGGTGTAGTTATGATGATAATACATGTTGATTTTGATGATTAAAGATTTGAGTTTGATTTTTGGGAAGAAGCAAAAAAATTTCAGATCCATCATTAATTTCATAATCAATTTAAAGATTAAAACTTGTAAAAATGTTTGAGGTTCAAGTTTAACAAGGAGTCAAAAGTCTAACTATGATGATTAAAAAAAATAGAATATTCAATTATTTATATTTTAATTGATGAGCATTAATTATTTGAATTTATTATATAAGTGAGTTTATATATGATGGGTTAAATTCTCAATAGGTGTCCTTTTTTTATACATTCTCAATTGGTGACTAAATGAAGAGCCTATGCTCTAGTCTTATGGTTATAAAATTGTCATTACATTAAACAGGTTGGTTTAACACAATATTTTTTGTCAAAAATAACAAAATAATTAAAGATTTTTCAACCATAAGATGTTGTAAATTTATGTTTGCCTTGAGTTAAATAAAATAATTAAGAACAAATCTTATTTTTTCTGGATTCATTTTTCAAAGGAATATTATTAAGATATGTGAGTGTTATAAATCTTCTATAACGCTGCTCAATGCTTACTGATAAAAAAAAATCATATACACTCTTTATATGATTATTTGAAATTTAGTAAAGATCATATAATGTTGTGGGTTTATTCCTTATTTAATAAGTCTCACTCATAATTTTGTAATTTTCAATAGGTATAAACATGTTTTTTTATCCCTATAAAATAAGCGAGCTTTGATTTTAATCATAGCTAAAAAAAATTTCCATTTTTCATCTTAAAAAATATGAAATTATTATTTTTGGTCCTTGTTGTCAAGTGACCCTCGTCAACTACTCATGTGTTCAATGAAAAATCAAATGAACATCCACGTCCACTAGTATTTGCGGTATCATATCAACATGTAAAACCTCCAAAAAGTTATCTAGAATTCTAAAATGAATGTTATTTATCAACCTTAACAAGAAAATTAGGGACCAAAAATAACGATTTCGGATTTTTGAGTCATGAAAATCAAAGAAAAATGTTTTAAAACGATCAAAACCTATTCAATAATTTTACATACATTAAAAATAGTTAATTTTTTGGAGGATGAAAAATAAAGAAAACATCTTAGTGGAACTAAAAGCACAACTCAGTCATTTTATAAGACTAAATATATTTTTTAAAAATCAGTAAATTTAAACCAACAATAGATAATGTGATAGATGGGATACGATAGGAAGGGTGTTTGATGTATCACTCCTCTTTGATGATTTGTGTTTGCTAATCTGATTTTGGGTACTGCTTACTTGAAGTTTGGAATTTTAGCTCTGTAGCAGGCTCAGAAAAATTGCAAGAAATATTATCAGCATCGAAGGGGAAATATTTATTACAATTGCAATTTAACACAGCTTTTGGGCAATGCATACTTGATGCTTAGAAATGTTACTTTTGTCCCTTGTCATCACTCGTACCTAAAACATAGTTAAAAAATGCAAGAGCAAAAGTTACTACATTAAACATGCATGTTGTAGCTAGATTAGTAGTGTTTAAAGCCCTTCAAACTTTCTCCAAATGCTTCTCTATGAATTGTTTGATGATCAGCATCAACTTGTTTGATGGTTCTGAGTTGGGATCAATAGTGAAGAAACCATGTTGTTGTCCTTCAAATTCTACATACTCTATATCTTTATTACCCCACTCCTTAAGCTTTTTTGCATAATCCTCTGCCCTGTCTTTAAGCAAGTCACTCCCTCCAGCCACCACTAGAATTGGGTCGAAATTAATTGCTTCAAGGCTCTCGCTATAAGGCCCAAAAGGATTCACAAGAGGGTGATCAGTAGTCTCCCCAATGGGTATAGAAAGCCTCCAAAACTTATTCAACCGTTAACAACACATACATACACCTTTCACTAGTTAGCAACAAAACAATAACAAAAGTAAATTGTTCTATGCATGCCAAAATTTTGGCACTATATATTTGTACTTTCATTGACTAATTTACTTACCTTATTAATTAATACTTGAATCATTAGAAAGCTGGTGTGAACATGATGCAAAATAATGATTCACATACACACAAAAATATGATGCAAAATTCCAATTCACTAACCTATCAATAAGTTCTAGATTGAGAAAAGCATCTTTTGGTCCTTCAGCTTCTGACTTGGTTCGGATAGTTCCACCAAAGAAAGGGGCCAATAGAACATAACCCCTGATCCGAACTGGAGCCAACTCGGGCGACCCAAACCCAAGCCGAGCCGCCAAGTGGTGGGCTATGTTCCCTCCAGCTGAGTCACCCAAAATGTACACATGGCTAAAATCAGCCACGTGGCTGAGCCACGGGTCTGGCTCATCACTCACGGCTTGAGTTTGAAGCCACTTAAGAGCCTCAAAGCCATCCTCGATTGCATCGGGGAGCCGATTCTCAGGAGCAAGCCGATAATCTTGGGCAACAACTACGGCTCGAAGCCGAGAAGTAAGCTGGAAACAATAGTTTTGACAGTTAGGCCAAGTGCGCGAGCCGATGCAAAAGCCGCCACCATGGATATAAAAGAAAATGGGAAGCTTGGATTCGGCTGAGTCGTCGGCTGGCTTATAGAGCCGAAGCTGAAGATCACGGGCAGTGTCAAAAACGACATCTTTTCACAAAACGGTGCCGTCGTCGTTTATAGGTACGTTGAAGCTTGGACGTGAAGAGCGTACTATGGAACCGTCGCTATAGACATGAAGAACGCCACGACAATCTTCCACCACGGTGGCTTTGGAATCCAATATTTCAGACATGTTTTTCTTATCCCTTGCCCACTACTGTTTAATTCTTTTGTGTGAGGAAAAGTTGTGAATGTAAAGGGATAAAAAGATGTTATTGAACGAGTCAATGACGATGGATATACATTGTCATGAATGAATTAATTGTTATGTGAATGACATTTTCTCGTTGTGCTTGCTTAATTTGTTTGCCATACAAGACAAACACGAAAGGCTCAATGCTTGTATGGAGTGTGTCATCGTGGATAACTTCTGCACGTTGTTTTGTGCGGCTCTTTAGTCTTTAGTTTTGACATTGTCTTAATCTGCAATTTTAATCTACGTCTGATCACAAAAAATATTTTAAAGAAGAAAAAAATACTACAGGAGGGAAAAACACCTATACAAACCATTATATATATAAAACTTTGGACATAAATTAATATGAAACTCCAAGATGAAGTTTGGGTTACATATTACACCGGAGGTGTACTAACTAGAATTATACTTTAATTTCATTATTACAGTAATTCTGGTAATAACATAACAATAATTTAGTCTTCTATTTTCTTATACATCTCAAAGTGCTTATGTTATGAAACACGATGTCTATGAGTGCTTCTGCAAGCCACGCAACATTGGTAATGTCATTGTTCAGAGTCTTTTCTAGTGCAATGGATTTGATCCATAAACATCCATGGCACAAAAAAATAATATTGTAGAGGTTTTTTTTCTTTCCAGAAGACAAAAATACACCTAAACAAAACCAGTGTAAAATACAAGTGAGACGTCCATTCTAACAAAACTATAAAATACATATTAAAGAAAACAACATGTTGAATTTGTGTAATCATTAAAGGACAAAAAAAAACAAAGAAGCAAGCACACTTGCTTTGACGAGATATTTTGTTTGATAGCAAGGTCAAGTCGATATAGTCCACAATACCCTTTTATCATCTATAAGGACTTTTAAGTTTTGAACATATACTTTTAGAAGGGTATTTTGGTGAACTCAAACTTCTCGTATCTATATTCCTTGCCAACTACTGGAATATATGCCAAAGTCACAAATTATAAATACCATTGCTTAAAATAATTGTAATGAAATGATTATATATAGTGCCACCGACAGGTTTTTATGAGGAACGTACAAGGAGATGCACCGGAGGCACACAGGACAAGCAAGGAAAAGGAAGCAAAATAGGGCTTATGAGGTCATAGTTTTAATACTTTTTTCCCTAAAAGTGCTTTCTCTCCTACCATACTGTTGAGGGATACACGAAACCAAACTCATTTAATAATGTGACCAAAATCATTGTTAATTATACAATAATGGATTCTTCTACGCCCCCACCAAATACTGATTATAGAATTGCTTACTAATAATCACTTCCACTTGTCCTCTTATGAGCCAAATCTATGGTCAATTCATTTTTTATATGACTTTATGAGGGCAAAGTAACCGTGACATAGCCACTTTTCATACTCGTTTTTTATCTCATGGCACAGGCATACTATTATCTTCATTATGTCTTGTTCTTCGAAATTAATTGTGGTTGATGTACTTCAGAAAAAAAAAAAGTGGATATATATTATGAGTTTAACTTGAAATGAAATGTAAATGTTAGAATGAGATTTTTTAAATAGATACTACAAATATCTTTTATGATGTGTTTGGTAAAATGGAATGGAAAAAAAAGAAAAAAAAATTGAGTTAAAGTAAATTGGTAAATTTGTGAGATTCACACTAATTTTTTAAAATTTTCCTTTTTTCTCCACTCCATTTCACTTCTGTCTAAACACACCAACAAGATAAAATCATTATCGTTGATATTTAATGTAGTTATATAATTAGTATTTGAAGTTGATATACTAATTAACCTAAAATAATTTATGTCATCTTATCTATGCGCTTGATGTTATTAGTTGAAAAATTTAAATGAAAATAAATTTAATCCGTTGAGTGGCATTATCATCCATATCAATGTTGTAATTAAGTAAGATAATAGAGAGAAACTTGGCAAGTGAATCCATTCAAATTATGTATGCAATGAGGTTAACATTCACAATATGAATTGAATAAATAAACCGATGAATTCTTTCCCCATCAATCAAAGATTATTACCTCTTTTGAATCTTCACATTTATGAGAAGATAAAAGTGAAGACGAAGTAAAGAAAGCTCAAGAGACAGACTGATAGCCCGTAGGTAGGGGATAGGTCATAGGTCACCCTCCATACATAGAAGACTTGTCCTTAATTGCTATATCATTATAGGGAAAAAGTAAGAAAAAGGGTATGAACCCCCCTATTTTATTTTCAAACGTCTTCACCCAATTGTCTAATTAACTTTCCTTATAAACCTATTAATCTAAATACCCAAACAAATAGTCTTCACCAATTGTCTAATTGAAGTATATATTATCCAATCCCTTATTAATGTTAATTTGTTTTTTTCTTCTTTTTTGCACGCCCCTTCCAATTTATCTCTACCAAAAACAGGATGAACTCCCACATGTACAAAGAGTTCTGTCGTTCCTTCTTGCAATCCCATAAGCTTTTGCAAAAACATATTTTGCATTCTTAATGCCAAATGTCTTTTTTTCTAGAGTTTTGCAAGCATTTTTATTCCATGGTTTGTATGGTACGTACACATGAGTCTCTAGAGGACAGGAACAGCTCAGCTAATACCTTAACACAAATAGCATATGAGGGAACCCAAGGCCAAGTGAGGGGCCCATCACCACTCTTAATTAATTCACAAGTCGTAATATCTTGTTTTTAATTGCTTCGATGCATCTATTCTACGGTGTAGACAATCCATATATTAAACGCACACAATACTCACAACCTAATAAACAACATATTCTTAATAAATAAACAACTTATTCTCTGCGTGCTAATTGCAAAGTATAGCACATCTAATTAATCCTTACTTTTTTTAATACGTCAGGTCGAAGATCCACTAATCAGACAATAATATTTACATTACACACTTAGCTTAAAAAAATGTTTATATTATATTATGTAACATATACTTTTAAACTCATTTTCTCTTATTATTAATTAAAGCTTATTAAAGTTACAAGTTCTGTGAGTTTTCATGAGTTTTTCTATAACTAAAAATAAAATATGTATTGTAAAAAATGTATTAGAAAGTACTACAATACTGTATTATTAACCCTCCTCTTCCATCAAATGCACGCCAACACTAGCTACTTATAAATTACATAGAAAAAAAAGTGTGTTCACGTTCACCACGGTCTTCATTCTACAACTCATACAGAAGGTGAAAAAGTCAAAACACTCCATTAAGATGGTAAGAAAAAACAATTATTGACAATAATGAAAGTGGGTTTATCTATCTATCCATCCTTCATTTATTCACGAGCCAGGTAGCGGTTGGGGTTTCTGGACCCCACACCATTAGAACCCAGTTTCTCACTTCCCCCTCCCAATCAAATCCCGCCACATAAGCCATCGATTTTCACAAAGCAACCGACACCCCTTGATTCATTTACCCACATCCATTAATTAGCACCAATTTAACAACCTCAACAACACAATAAATCCCAACATTTACCCAAAAACAAAAACCTACCTTGTCTCCAACACACACAAACACAACATAAACAGAACAACATACATTGGCACTGTCTCTGTTTCTGTTTCTATTTTCTCTGAACTCTGAACACCGAAAATCCGCCATGGATTTTCGCATCTATGGCGTCATGATCCTTCTCTTCCTCTTCCCAACCCTCACATTCTCAATCTCACAGGGTCAGATAAACTCAAACTCAATCCTCGTCGCTCTATTGGACTCGCATTATACAGAACTCGCGGAGCTTGTGGAAAAAGCCATGCTTTTGCAGACTCTGGAGAACACTGTCATGAACAACAACAACAACATCACAATCTTCGCTCCCAGAAACGAAGCCCTCGAACGCGATCTCGACCCCGATTTCAAGCGCTTCCTCCTCGAACCCCGCAATCTCCATTCCCTCCAAACCCTCCTCTTGTCCCACATCGTTCCCAAAAGAATCACCAAACCCGAATTCAAAACCGGGTTGACCCGACACAGAACTTTAGCGTCTCACCACCACCTCACTCTCCAAGCCCTGAATTTGACTCACTGGAATGTTGAGTCTTCCCGGGTCATTAACCCGAATTCGGTAACCCGACCCGACGGAGTGATCCACGGCATCGACACTCTCCTCATCCCTCGCTCAGTCCAAGACGAATTCAACCGTCGCCGGAATCTGATCTCCATCGCAGCGGTAAAACCCGAACCATCGCCGGAGGTCGACCCACGCACCCACCGGTTAAAGAAAGCGGCTCCGGCAGCGCCGGCGGGGTCTCCGCCGGCGCTCCCGATCTACGACGCGATGGCACCGGGACCATCGCTTGCACCGGCGCCAGCGCCGGGTCCGGGTGGACCCCACCACCACTTCAATGGGGAAAAGCAAGTAAAAGATTTCATCCACACGCTACTCCACTACGGCGGTTACAACGAGATGGCGGATATTCTGGTAAACTTAACGTCCCTGGCGACGGAGATGGGACGGTTGGTTTCGGAGGGTTACGTTTTGACGGTGTTGGCTCCTAACGACGAGGCCATGGCGAAGTTAACGACGGACCAATTAAGTGAACCGGGTTCGCCCGAACAGATTATGTACTATCACTTGATACCCGAGTATCAGACCGAGGAGAGCATGTACAATGCCGTTAGAAGGTTCGGGAAGGTCCGTTACGACACGTTACGGTTGCCGCACAAGGTGACGGCGCAGGAGGCTGACGGCTCGGTTAAGTTCGGCCACGGGGACACGTCCGCTTACTTGTTCGACCCCGATATTTACACGGATGGACGGATCTCCGTTCAGGGAATTGACGGCGTTCTGTTTCCGCCTCAGGAGGAAGAAGCCGGGCCCGTTACCCGAGCCCAGCCCGCTAAGGTCGTCGTGAAGCAAAGAAGAGGTGCGCTTTTTTTTTTTATCACTTTTGCCTTTTTTTTTGTTGGTGGTGTTTGTTTGGATGTTTTTTAAGTCAAGATGAGGATGACGTGTGTTTAATTTGGTTGGCTAAATTTATTTGTTTGTTTTTTTCTTTTTGTTTACTTTTTTTAATTATGTGGCTAGACTGGTTCTGGTTTTGAGTTAAGGTTGTCAATTATTGAGATTTCATTTTTGTTTCTGTGCTAGTATTGATTTGGATAAGGGAGTGCATATTTTTATGTAAGGCAGTTTCTTGAATAGGGTAAATTTTGAATTTTAGTTGGGAGAGTCTAAGAGTATGTTTACGTTTAGATCATATTTGGTTACCCTTCAAAATTACGTTTGACAAAACAATTTGGCTTGCAAATTAATTTTGGAGAAACAAGACTTGGAATACTTTTGAAAACTTAAGTTCGACCCTTGGAATATGTGGAAGTCTTATGCAAGGTGGAAGAAGGAGTGTATTGTTTGTTTGTCTTGCTTGATCTGGTTTGGTAATTTACTAGTTAGGATTGATTATTTGGAAATACTACTGAGAGTATTATAGATGTGGAAAATGGGATTCTTTAGATTTAAGAAACTAGTAAGAAAATTTTTTATAAAGTGGCAGTGGTGCCACTCAACGTATCGAATTGTTTGTTAGGTCAAGCTTCTGAAAGGTGGTAAAGAAGCTTTTGAGGAAAATGTTATGGCCAGAGGGTACTTATAGCTAAACAAGAAAGTTGGAGTTGAACCCCTTTGAATTGAATGGAACTTCATGAATCTTTTAGCTTGTGATACCAATAATTTTGTTGTCGTATGTCTATACCTGTAAATAATTAAAGTTGTTGAGAAAAAAAAAAATCTTTAAATATATGCATGATTTGTTATGCATATATATAATACTAATATTAAAAGTTTGTTTTATCATAAAAAGTAAATTGCTTACTTTAGAAAAGCCAGGTCCACTTTTTGCCCCACTAATAGTAACTAGCAATCATATTTGATGATAATCTTCTAGTTACAACCTTTTGCTTCTTAGATGGTTCATCATCATTTGTCACAAAAATTGTGAGTATTTTAGTAAGTTCCTACTATGTGCAATGCTTGAATATGGGAACTAGATGGAAAGTAATCATATGTGGGGAAAAGAAAAAAAAAATTGGAAATGGAGGAGAGAGAGAAGAGGAAAGTGATGAATGACGTAAAAGACAATTATCCAGCTAGAATGAATTTTATGTTCGTTTCGATGTTTGTGAGCTCAACCTTGATAAATGAATTTTTCTTGTTTTCTTTGATATCCCTTTTCACATGCTAATCTATATAAAGAAATTGTTTGTCTATGGTCTGCTTGGTTATTGTTTTTCTTTTTTACCTCATTTAAGTGATACTCCACAACTGATTAAATAAATATCATTTCACATAGTTTCTGTTTAAGCTAAAGTTTGAATGGGGAATGAATGGCAGGAAAATTGTTGGAAACAGCATGTTGGATGCTTGGAAGCTTTGGACAGAACTCTAGATTCATCTCTTGTCAATAAAGAGCTCTTATCTGAATGCTAGCAAGACTCGTTAAGAACGAAAACCGTGAGATTCTAATATGATATCTGAATGATGTTACGTGATAACTAGCTTAAGCCTATTACTCAGATCTTGTTAACTTGAATAAAGGATTAATTATAATAAAGAGTGTTTATGGTTTCCTTGCTCCTGCCAAATCACTAGTTTTTCTTGATGTTCTGACATAGTTCATAGTTCCATTGATGTTTACTGTTACTGATCATGTAACAGTACAAAATCCAATTGGTGAAATTGGATGTTCAAAGCACAATTTCATCTGAGTACAAAATCTGTTTAAAGTTCAAACACAATGCATGCATGCCATCAGGCCTTTGACCCGGTTATGGTCAGTCACTTGGCCTTAAATGGGTGTTCTCTCTCTACCATGTGAGCTTAAATTTCAAATGCCAAAAAATAAAATATAAAAAGAAAAAAAGTAAACCTCAATTTTTTAGAATATGGAGCTTCATGTTACCCTCCCAATATTCATTAGAAAAAAACTTATATAAAGTAGTAGTTCTTTTAGTGTTGTTCCTACTGTTTTTAAATCAAAATTTATAGTTTTGCCTCAATAATTTGCATACTCCTTTACTACAAACCTTTGTTACTTAGATTACTTATATGAAACTCCAATTCTGATTGAATAACAACACAAATTGTATTTAACCTTTGTCCACCTCATTTTGATTACTTAACCATGTGATTTTCCTAATTGCCATTAAGTTGACCTTCAACTTTATTATTTTCCTTTAACATTTTCTGTTTACTTACACTGATTGCACATGTCTTGATGCAGCTGCACAGGAAATTCCAAAGATGTTAAAAGTCAACGGAATATGAAGGCCAGGTTACTTGAAATGGGTTAATAGCAGCAGCTGCTATGGGTTTGGTTTTCCCACGTTTTTGTAATGATCTTTTTTTGCTTTCTCCTTCTCTATTTTTCTTCTCCTTGTGGATTTGGGTCTTGGACTTGAGAACAAAAGTTTCTCAAGTCTAGTGAAAACAATAGTGCACTGCATATATTATGTATGCAATTTAGATTCAGTTAGGAGGTTGTGTTGGTGGGATGAGAAGGTTTTATGTAATAAGATAGCAGTGAAATCTGTGCCCGATTCAGTAAGTAATTTTACGAAAATGGAAATACAGTAATAATCAATAAAATGATTCTTTTCTGTAATTACATTTTGTACATTTCCTCTTCATCCCTTTGTATTACCTATAATATAATTATCACCCATCTGTTTGGAAAAATTATATATTTTTTTTTCCTGAGATTGTTTGTTCCTTAATTTATTGGATCATTGGATCAGAGATTAATTTCGTTCACAATGTCTGGTGGTCGTTGACTCAAGTAAATTTTGCACACTAGGAATCGAACACGGATTATTATATTTGTGTTGTCAGTAATAATCTGTTACTGTTAAAAGAGGGATTATTGTGTTGGTAAAACTATTTCATTCTCTATGTTTTGGTCTTTGATTGCGAGTACTGGACATGTTTCAAGCAAAGTATTTATGGTTTAAGTATCCAATAACTACCACTTGATTATTACTCAATTGCTGATATCTAAATCTGGCGCAAGTTTAATTTATTCCTGATCTCGTCATTATGATTAATAAGTTATTATTGTTATAGTTAATAAGGTCCCGTCAATGACGTGGAGAACTTTGAAAATGCCGTGCTTATTGTCTCTAATTCTCTATGACTATATCAAGTCCTTGGCATGATGCTAGGAAATGGCAAGTTGTTCTTACATCATGGCAAAGTACTTAACTAATTAATTCTTATTCACAGTTGAGAATTTTCTTAATTTTGAAGAACTGCTAGAAAATGTTGCATTGCTCCTAGAAGTAGCCAACTGATCCTAACTTTCATTATTCTTTTAGCCTGGAAAAGAAAAAAAAAACAATGTAATAAAACTGAAAAGGCTTATATATATTTTTAGTTTTTATAAAATGAGTGTTTTAATTTTGGTACCTATAATTGTTTTCTTCATTCCACTAAACTTTAAAATTATTGTCTTTGGTCACGTACAATGAGCGAATTTTAATTTTGGTCCCATAGGGGCTAAATTGATATACTCGTCAGTTTTAATCACAATTTCTCCCCGTTTGTAATTATAATTTTCACATACAAAAATAATGTCCAATCATAAAAACTCAACATCATAGCTATAAAGTCTGCTAGTCAATGATTGCGATCCTAACAATACAAATAAAAACAAAAAATGGCCAAGTTTTAAAGTATTTTAATAATATATATTTCATTTAATATCATCCATGTGCTTTTATATGTTTCTAATTCATTAGATGAATATTAAAAACAATAAATATGTTTACCTAAAAAAAATTATTTATCATTTATTATAATTATTATCATCTCTAGATTGCTCACTCGTGTG
The DNA here is from genome assembly GCA_013407115.1 of Glycine latifolia. NCBI lineage: Eukaryota > Viridiplantae > Streptophyta > Magnoliopsida > Fabales > Fabaceae > Glycine > Glycine latifolia. The sequence continues at coordinate 38,798,049 of CM023946.1, forward strand.
GAGGAGCTACTGACGTTTCTAAGTTGAATCGACAAGTCACTTTCCTAATTTTTGACCTCACAACAACCACATATAGCCCACGCAGATTTGGATCTTCTAACATAATGCAATTCATAAAGTGATGAAGAAGATGCAGAATTATAATGGTTGGTGAGTGATATCACAAGGCATTTAATGATTAAATGTTAATTCACTCAGTTTTCTCATCAACTATTTGCAGTTATATATTTTAGTCGATAGGGTACCCTCAATTTAGAACATCCGAATCTTGAGGGAAGGTGTTTGGAAGGCTTCCCCTTAGTTAGGGAGAGTAATTATATATATAAATAAAAAGAAAAAAATCATCCACCAATAATATAAAATAATATGATAAAATTATATTCTTTTTATAATAATTATCTTAAAAGTTATAAATAATAATTTGTAAATTTATGATTGAATGACACTCAATGGTAGGACCAGCTTATTGGATGCGAAGGCAAAATTGTCCTCACAAGATTTCTTTTGATACATAAAAAGCATTAATTTTTTGACCCCATAAAACATTTTTCTTTAAATGAAATAGAGTTATAAGAGATAAAAAGAATAAATTGGTATTAGTTTTATTACTTCGTCTTTCCAATTATTTATAATATTGAAAATGAAAAAATCATACAATATTTTTAAAATATAAAAATGTGTAAAGAACAATTATAATTTATAAAAAAAATATAGGTATTTTAGTTTTATTTGACTATATATTGTGTATTTTGTAAAAGTTTGTAATTATTTTTTCTTTGAAAATATTATAATTTTATTTTTCCCCACTAGAAAGAATTTTAGGATCAGCCAGTGATCAGTGTAAAATTATATAAAAATGTATATTGATATAAAATATAAATAAATTTCAATTAATTTTATCTCTTTTAATATATAATCATCCAAAAACACTTATTTAATTGAAATTATATTTTCAATAAATTTCTATTCTTGATATCAAGTTTAAATGAAAGTCAAATTAGAAAAAAATATTTTTCTAAAAAAGATTAATAAAATTAAATAATACTCCACTAATAAACACTTTTTAATTGGCATGAAGTTGTTTTCTTGTATTCGAATTAGAAAGAATACTTTTTTTACTAAAAAATAACAGGATTTTGCTGTGATAAGTTTCAGGAGTTTAAAGTCTAAAAATAAACTAGTATTGTCAGCCGATTAAAAATACACTTTTATATATGATAAAAAACAATAAAATTATCAATGATTTGATATTAGATATTAGATGATTATATAAAATTACTTTTTGCTATCAATTGACTATTTTTTAAATTTCATTTTTGCTACAATTAAACGTTTCCTCAAAGGAAGAACAAATTGTAAAATCTTTCACTTATTTACAATCAATTCATTCAAAATTTCCCCCCTTTTATGTAACATTACTCATCCAGGCAGCATCATATCCTTGCAGAATATCAGGGAATAAAAGAGTAACAACTCAATCCAGGAATTCTTCATAACATAGCATGCAAAGTTCTAATTCCTAACGTACACACATCATCTACATTCAAAAAACAGAGCCACCATAAGTAATCATCCATATCCTCCTTGGAAAATTTACTAAAGTCAACCCTAAAATTTGTGAAGGCTGAAAAATCAATTACGTGAAGAGCAGGGTTCTATACAATTCCTCCAAATAGTGGCTCCAGAGAAAGGCACATTGTTTAATATTTCTTCACCATTTTCTTTTTGCAGTAGTCTTTGGAGCTTGAGCAACCTTCTTCCCAGATGCAGAAGCACCTTTACCCCTACCACCCGATGTCTTCTTGGAACTTGAATTTCCCGTTCCCTTCAGTTCCAACTGAACTTGCGTGGCTACATGCACCAATATAGATAAAAAAATCAATGATGCTCATCTATTTAAAAGGATAAATCACCTAAAAGTTCAATCAATCAACATGCTAATGGCATATGATGTCCACCTACCCTTTGTATTATAGCTTTGAAGTTCTGATTGCAGCTTCTCACCCTTGGTGCCCTCTAAAGCATCACAAAAAGAAAATTGTAAAAGCAATCAATTAATATAAAAGAATAATAATTAAAACCACATAACTTACCCAACTCTTCTGTATCAGAGCTGTTCTCTTCTTCGCTCTCGTCCAAGATGTCACCTTCACCCTTTTCCACTTCTTCGCCAGCTGGTTCCAGAAGAGCTGCAATACGCTTCTTAGGGACCTTCTTTACCCCAGGAAGAGTGATTAGATCTGCAACTCGAACAACCCGAGATGTGCTTTGCTCTTTGTATGCTTTTGTCAAGGCTGACTTAACGGCAGGCTGTATGCCATCTAGGGGATTAGGATGACCCTGATTCATATAATACCAATAAATTAACCACACGTTGAGAGCAGTTTGTAGTAAACACAACATAAAAATAATATAGTCAAGGAACCTTGAATTTTGATAACTCTACTATCGTATCAAAATCTTCCTGACTGATAGAGTATGTATTCATCAATTCCACAACTTGCTGAACTGCTTCAGCCTGATCATTTCAAAAAGGGCAATGAGATTCAATCAAATTCAGCAATGCAGCTTAAAATTTGGTATGTTTAGAACAAAAGAAACACATGTACTTCAACCAACCTTAGGCAGGGTTCGTAGGGGCTCTGTCATTTGTTTAAGAAGAAGAGTAAGGTATTCCATGCGAATGGTATCCCTGCAACCATTTAATGAAGCATGATTATAATGAGTCTACTAGACATCGTTGTAATGGAGATCTAGGCTTTTACCAAAAGTCTACTGGACATGTAACTTCCAAAACATGATACATAAGCACATCATACCATTCTCAAATTATCCCATATTTGTAGTACATAAAACAGAAGCGCCTAAGCTAAGATTAACAATTTAACACATGAAAATCAATAACATATTGACAGACAAATTCAAAGAGTTGGAGCTGCACTTGATTTCGAACCAAAATCATCAAGGTTTACAAATAATTTGCAGTATTGACAGAAGCATTCAGCAAGTAGCCAGATGAAATTAAACTCCCTGAATTAGATGCATGAGAGAAGATGCAAACTGAAGGTAAAATATTGAATTCATATTTACCTTCCTGAACTAGATTCACGAGAAGCAAGAATGTGAACATGAAGATCATCCAAAAGCCTTAAGTTTTTGCCCATTGTCGAGTTCTTTCCCAGCCACCCACCAAACCGGTTGAAATTTCGTTCTCCCTGCAGATATAATGCAAGTTGTGATACAAAACTAAAAGCAAAATCAGATGAGTTCAATGAAAAAGTCAGTAGAAAAAAAATAGGACTACCCACAAAAGCCCACCATGCTGCACACATATGGCATAACTACAATTTGTGATGTAAAATCATCCATGATTTCTACCTAGATGTTTTAGGTGAAGATATTCCAAACAGCTACTATTGTAATATTTCTTTTATACAATTCATATGATTGATTAATTAATAGCATATACATATAAATGCTCAACGAGAGTCTTAGAATGTGGGTTTTGGCCTAACTCAATCCCTAAAGCTAGCTCATAAGATGAGGGTTGTCTCCCACTTATATATTATATTGTGGCCTTATCTCTAACCGATGTGAGACTTGAGTTTTTCTCAACAGAGAGAAAAGCGCTCAACAAAAGCCTTAATCAGATTCAGAACTGCAGAATACAGAGAAGAGAGATGGTTGGGTGTCGCTGGAGATGGGTGGCTCTGCCACTCTGGTCACATAGAAGCAGAACAAGGGGAAGAGAGAAGAGAGGTCTCCAACTGAAAGAAATTTAGGCTGGAGACAGGTGACTCTGCTGCTCTGGTTGCTAAGGTTAGGGTTTTCTGACCTTCTAGTAGAGGGGGAGGAGTCAACTTTACCCCTTAAAACCCCTCAAAACAACATGGTTTTGAGGGCAAACATGAGATTTCATATTTCCTCTTTATAGCAGTGCCATAGCACTACAAACCCTGCTTTATGGGCCATAAATAATAAAAATAGATGACACCCATGAATGAAAATGCACCCCTATCCATGTCACAGCTGATGGCTGCTCCAGCACACACTGCAGCAAAAATGTGCCATTGATAACTATGCTAGCTCCCTGAGCCCAAAATAAAGTGGCAGAGAGAAGGGGGCACGGTGGGAAGGACATATTGCAATAGCCTGAACGAGACAAACTATTTTTACCTGTTCAAGTATTTCCCTTTGCCCGTGTAACAATGATGCACTGAAACAAAGATGAAAAAGAGAGGATGAACAACTAGATGGAACAAAATCTAAAAATGAAATATTTTATTTTCCAGAGCACTAACAAGGCTACATACGGAATTATGCTTGTAGCAAGGGAGCTAGTTTGAGAGAGCTGCCATTGTCGATATCTGCGAATCTGTACATTCACTATATCCCCATCGGCAATAGACTCAGCAGCACGGGCAATCAGGTTCATGCGTTTTATGCCACTGTCATCCTTACCAGCCAAACTTGGTCTATAATTAATATAATTTTCCTGCCATGCATAATGCCATAAAGAATAGTTATATGAAGAATATTTGAAATAAACCGTATAATTCAAATTTGCAGCATTCAAGAATAAGATTGTGCAAGGATCAATTTTACCTTGGGCAGGTTCAGATATATTTTCAATATAGTCAATTCTAACATCTGATTGGTATATCAAATGATATTGATATCTAATACCCATTTCATTTTTAACCAAAATTAACTTTAATCAATCATTCTTTGTTTTTTGCTAACAAAATGCGGTTAATACAAATATATATGGCTAACTGAATGAAAACATGTGAAGTCAAATTTGATCAATCAAAGTTGAATGAGGTTAATGCAAGTGATATCCAAACCATTAAGCACCAATTTCATCATGCGAATGGCCTTCAAAGATAATAATTCCAAACAACCTAAATTAAAAAAAAAATGGAATGAATTTAAGAACCTGGATAATAAGTGGAACAAGATCAGGATCACTCATGCTAAGATTTATCCTCTCATCCATTTTCAACTTCCCAGCATTAAAACCAAAAAGCCTACAAGATAAGAGAAGTTAACATGAAATTGAATTCAGCCACAACCTTCTGGACTGATAATGCTTCAGATTGCAAAGGATAAAATCATAGCCATGCACAGCCCCACTGAATCACTGATGAAATGCCAACAAATCCACAGATCTACAACTTATAAAGTATAAGCCTTATGAATGTCATCACATTCACACTTGCATCAGAGCAAACAAGTGAAAAAGAACATAATAAATAGCAGTTACAAATCAACAGTTGAAATGAAAGTTCGGATCCTTAAACTGGCTACTTGAAAATATAATCATTCCAAGGTGCACATAGTTGACAATAACAAGTGTCAACTGGAACAAAAAAGATAGTTAAGAAAACCACATTTTATAAGGAATGATGTTTATAGAATAAAATCCAAGTGTTTGCCAGAGACCATATCAATTCGGGTCTCATTCTAAACAAATATTTTCTTAATCCTCAGTACCAATTGAAAGTCCATACTGTCTCCACTTGAGTCCCGAATTTCCTTTGCATGGTCACACTGGCGGATCCAGAAAATTTTCTTAGCGGGGGCAAGAAATAATTTATACAAACGAAAAAAATGCTTAAATGATTTTGGTCTCTCTATTTTAAAATAGAAACATTAGTCTTCATATTTTTCAAAATCTGCAATTTTGGTCATCTTATTTTAAAATAGAAACATTTAGCCTCCAATTTTGCAAAATCTACGATTTTGGTCATTTAGTCAAACTAAAAGTGTTGACTATTAAGAGATTAACATTGATTATGATATGGATCAAACAAATAATCTTGTGTCACATCACTAAATTTGGGTCTCATCTGATTAATCTCTTACCAATCAATATTTTGGAAGGAGCAAAATCGCAAATTTTACAAAAGTGAAAACTAAATGTCTCTATTTAAAATAGAGGGGTTAAAACTGTAATTTTTAAAATATATGAGGACTAAATGTCTCTATTTTAAAATAAAGAGACCAAATTTATGGATTTTAAAAAATAGGGGGACCAAAAATTACATTTAAGCCAAAGAAAAATATCACAAGCTTTTATAAAATACATAATGTCATGACAAATAAAACCCAAAATACTTAAGTTTCTACATATTATAATTGTCATGTATGTATTTTTATACTATGAAAATGTTCTACAATTTTTTTTTCATTTTCAATACTATATAAAATGAAAAGAATAAAGTAATACAAGTAGTATCAATTTATTCACTTAATTTTATTTCTTATATTTTTTTATTATACATATACAGTTGGAAAAAAATCTTGTGGGGGAATTGCCCCCACAACCCAATACTTGCATCCACCATTGCACGGTCATGTACGGAATTTTTCAGAAAAATCTAGCTAAGAATTTGTTGATATTTGATACCGAACCTGTTTCTGGGGGAATAAAATACTATTATTTTAGTCCTTTATGAAAGCTCATTAGAATTGCAATGCCATGAATGAAGGCATGCAATATTCAATTATAGCCACATCATTGATTTTTACTTCTAAATATCAGAATAATCTGATAACACTAAACAGATCACCGACGGTCCAATGTCCATAAATAAATTCAATAGTTTGAAAGGGGGAGAAAAATTGAATGGAAAGTAAGCAACCACAATATTAAGAATAAAGATACAACTCACAACCATGAAAGCCAAACAAGCAATTAGAAATTTAGAATTAACATATATGACAAGTTTAAAGTGTAGTACAGAGATAATATAAATATTATACTTATCAACAGCTGTGAATGGTGAAATGTCTTCATCTTTTGCATTGTTAAGAAACCGCTGCCTAATATCATCATAGTTGATAACTGACATAGAGAGGCTCATATACTGTAACTGGTTTAGTGCCATTCGCATATCCCCATTAACTCTTTCTGCTAGTTCCTCAAGTGCAATCTGAAACAACCATAGTGAACGATTCAAGAAAATAGGTTAGTCAATAGGAAGAAAATATTTTATAATTTGTAAGAAATGGATATAAAGGATTCAAGTAATTTTGTATCCTCAAACACACAATTAATTAAAGTTAAAATCTGCACAAAATAAGATGGAACTTCATAAGTTATAAAGAAATCACCTCGTTAACTTGAAGTCTTTCAGCCTTTGAAACATCCATCAACCTCTTTGCCATCTTGCATAAATAAAATATCAAGTTCAAATCTCTTGATCCTCAGCATATTTGTTTTAACATGCAAAGGAAATTATCAGAAACTAAAGCTAAATGTTGTCAGATAGACTTGGCTGACTTGAAGGGTATGCAGACTACATAAAAAACTAAGTCAATCAGATCCTCATATATGATGGATCACATGCCACTGATGTCACTGAACAGTAATAAAAATCACTTTCAGGATCTAAAGATTTTGTTATTCAGATTACACACCCCATCTGTCAGAGGGGAAGGGGAATAAAATGGGATAACCTGCAACATATCATTATGTCAAAAAATTAACAACCAGAAATCCTCGCTTCCCTACCCAAATCAAGTAAATGATTTCTACAGTAGAAGCAAAATATGACACTTAATAGAGTTTTATTTGGCTGGAGGTACTTCATTTACTATCCAAATTACCATTTGTTCATCACTCATCACTGCAATTATTTTTCATACTTTGGCAGTGATCGTAAGAATTCCCTAGTTTTACTTCCATTTTATAAAGGTCAGATTCCCTTTCCCTTCTCTTTTTTTTCCTCCTTAACCATGGAAATAAATCTTCACTTTTTGTCTTGTCTTCTACCTATTCTTTATCCATCTGGCTACACATAATCTTTGTTAGAATATGAAGTCAAATATTTATATTCAACCAAGAAGCTAGATTAAAACATGGGAGTTTAGAGAATATATATACTTTCTCCTATAATAAGTTATTATAAGACAAAAAAACAATGGAGGTACATATTTGGGATTATAAGTTATAACATTCAAGAACATGGTAAATCCAATAAAAGAAAGCACATATTTCAAAAATGTGTGAGCTTATGCATAAAGCTTGTTCCCGTTCCATAATACTGTAAAATAATGTGGTCTTGAAAGAAACAAGGATTATTGCATGGTTAGAAGTGCAGTATTAATTAGCCTTGATGAAAAGGGTATTTCCAATTTTCCATCTCCCAGAAGTTCAAGCAATATAAGATGCATTTGTTCAAGTAAATGGCAAAGTCAATTCTAATATTTTGAACATAAATAACCAAAAATCAGTGAAAAGAGAGTATGCCTAATGTTTTCACAAGCTAAATAAACAACACTGGAACAAACCCATATGGTTCAGTTCAAAGAAGAGCAACAAAAGGACCTAATCAAAATAAAGATTTTAAATTAAAGTAAAAGAGAAACAACTTTTTTTAACAATAAACAAAGAAAGACCTGTTGCTTTGTAGGCTTCCGAAAACTTAGAAGCAAACAGTAGTTCACAAGGCTTTTCAGTTTCTGGCTGTAACGGTCATTGCAAATGCAGATAATAGGAATTTTTGATATCTTAATGCTAGCAATAAGATCAGCAACACCACCCCTGTCACCAGCTGACATCCCATCAACCTCATCCATAATGAGCACAGATTTGTAATGCTTGGACCTGAAATTTAAAATTATAGAGATTTAACAAGGTGCATTATGGACACACAAATTACATATTATGATGAGAGACCAACCGTTCCATATTAACACCAATGGCCTCGTTGGTTACAAGTTCCTTAACGGAATTTGTTTTGCTTCCACTAATTCCTTTTTCAATTTTGCTATCAGCTTTTCCACGGCTATCACTAGCATTTACCTTCAATGCATGTATGGACGCAGGTTAGAGAAATTAGAAGGTAAAATACCTTTTCCAAATATATAAATTTAACAAGAAATATTGCCACCTCTATGGCTTGGAAACCAAGCTCCTGGCAGACCAACTTTGCTGAAGTTGTTTTTCCTATACCAGGAGTTCCACTTAACAAGACAGCTTTTTTCAAACCAGAGTCATTTTGCTTTTTTCCCTGCTTTTTGTTACCAGTGTCCAAAAAATGCTCATTCCAAGCTTTCAACCAATTACGAAGCTGTAAAACCTGTACACCATTACATTTAAGAAAGTGAAAACTGATTATTCTAATTCAGATATATATAAAAACAAAATATAACCATCAAAATATGATAATGAAGACTAGTGACTATACAAGTGACTGATTCCCTATGATATCCTTTGGATCTTTAGGTCGATATTTTTCTGTCCACATTGAAGAAGACTGAACAGTAGTAGCAGTCTTCGGCTTGGCTTGCTTAGAAGGTGAGCGTGAAGACAGAGGGACTGCATTTGTTGATAAATGAATGCAACTCAGAATATAAACAAACAAATACCCTTTGATTGTAATAAATAATTTTAAGGGCTGTTGCTAATTCATGAATATCGAAAAACAAGGATAATTAAAAGCACAACCAAGCAATGCAGAAAATAGAAGGCACCAAGCATACACTTATTAGGGCTTACCCTTAACTTGTGATTTCGGAGAAACTTTTGACTGGGATACTACTGCAACAGCCTTATTCACATGTTTCTTGTCTTCTTGTGAAGAAGCTTTTGCAGGTTTTGAGACACGAATCATATCAAACAATCCATCCTCTGTGAGGAAGGAAGTTCTATATAAAGAAAGAGAAATATGCAACGTAAGTGATAGTACGATATAGAAACTGTTAAAATACTTTGTAAATATAGCAATGCTAACCCTAGCTCTTTGGCTTTTTCAGACTTCCGCCCCCCAATATCTTCATCACATAACAGATAATTCTGCAAACAAAGGATGTGAATCACAAAAACTGATCCAGTGACACGGCCACCATGGCTTTTATGTAAATTCAATTACAATTGAATAAAAAGCCTTCTCTAACCGTTTTCTTGCTGACTGATCCAGTGACACGGCCACCATGGCGTTTAATCAAATCTTCTGCTTCTTCTCGTTCCAAACTGTAAAATATGCAAAATAAAAAATATATAAAGACTCAAAATAGTGAAATGTGATATATAGGACTAAACATTCAAAAATAGAAAGAGAACCAAAACAATAACAAAAAAAATCGGGTAGGGGCCAGGGGGGATAAAAGATGAGGAATGAATAAACTCCAAGCCAAGTTCTGAATCAAGTCAAGAAAAATATGTGAAATCTATATCAAATATAGAATAAAATACCTGTCCAGTGTTCCACTGATCACAAAAGTCAAGCCAGCCAAACAGTCAGGAGCACCTTCAGGGACTTCCTGACACACAAAAGAAGTTTCAATGCATTGGCCAAAAAACAAAAATATATAGATCCATAGGCTTGATAAATTTGAACCTTTTCTCCTTTGTGTGGAGGATCTTTTCTTTCTCCAAAATTCATGAATCCACCCCTACCACCCCCTCTACCTCTCCCACCAGTTGATCGCCCCAGTGCTCCTCTTCCACCACCACCACCACCCCTTCCAGCAGATTTAGCGGCAGACACAGCATCTTTGTCATCATCTTCATCACTTTCTTCCAAAACTGCAGATTTCTGGGGAATCCCCCTACCTGATCCACTCTTCAATTTTTTGGTTGGAGTGGTGTCAGCTAACTTCTTTTTATTAGTGGGCAAGACAGAGACATCTGCATCGTCTTCATGAATTTCCTCAGTATCCTTCGCATTCTTTCTTTTAGCAGGGAGCTCCGGCGTTTCTTTCTCATCTTTCCCCTTTTGCTTGTTCGAATTAAAATATTTGCTAGTTATCCTCCTCCCTGAACTTTCCTGACCTCCAGCCACCTGCAAGAAGAGAAAGAAAAAACAATTTTTCTCCTTTCCACTCAAAAAATTTTCATACATTCAATTACCCTACTATCCCTAAGCCATAACAGTTAGTTCCTTGAATTGCAAATCACTTGATGAAAAAACCATTTAACCAGAACCTATCTAGTTATGACTCAGCCAAATTATTAAAAAATTCACAATATTTAGTTGAAAAACAAAAACCACACCAAAATGGCAAGCAACAACTTAAGGAGTTTCCTTTAATCCATTACTTGTACAAGCAAACAAACCCTCAACAAAAATTATCCCAAAACGACACATTTTTTTAGAGTGATAAAAGTTCAGGTGAGTTGGGTCCCGAGAACTCACCAAGGTCAGGACAGGCCTCAAGGCCAAAAGAGCACTTACAGAGGTACTTACACATTAACCACCAACAAGATCCACAGTGGGAATCGAACCCTTGTCCTTTTGGGATATGAGCTCGTTCCTTACCAGCTGGACCAACCTTTCTTGGTCCCAAAACGACATATTGTTTCAGAGGGCAATGTAAAAAACAAATTCTCACATTCTTCAAATTTCAATCTTTTTACCATCCATGCCCAAACCGTTAAACCATTGAATACATAAACTAAACATACACTCTAACTACACAGGAACATTGCATTTAAAAAAATTGGAAAAAAAATCATCATCGTGAACTACTTAAAAATAAAATAAAATAGAATAAAATAAATAACAGCAAAACTCACCGTTTTCTCGGACTGGGGTTTATCGGAAGAAGGCTTGGAAGAAGCGGCATTGTTGCCCTTGTCATGTGTTTTCATGAACCACTTCCTTATATCACTCTATAATTCGAGAAAGAAAAAAGAAAATTAGGTAAAGAATTTGAAAGCATGAAGGAAGATAGAAAATCGAAATGAGCGAAATAACGGTATTTAGGAAAAAGCGAAGAGAAGAGAGAAGAAGAACCCTAACTTACCATTTTTGCTTTGAGGTGGGAGAACAGAGAAACTCTGCTCCAACAAGCTGAACGAGAGTGCGTTGTGTTGTGACCGAAAACCTCTATTATTAATTAACTAATTATTAAATTAAGTTTGCTTCGAAAGGAACACTGGAAAGTCGTATATGATCGACTTGCTTAGTGAGTAACTTTTTAATTTTCAAATTTTAAATATTTAGTCAAATATTATAGTAAGTTGATACTTAAATGAAAAAATTATTAATGTTTTAATATAAAGTCAAATATTAAAAAAAATAGTATTGAAATAATTTCTTTTACATATTAAAAAATATTAAAGTTTTTTTTCTTAGATTAAAGACTACATGTGTCTTTTAAGTCTTAATTCACTTCATCATATATTAATCTCGCTCTCATAATATATGATTATCGTTAATTTAATAGAATTTTACAGAGAATTAAATACAAATTCTCTCATTAAAAAATTATTTCCACAAATATTTATTTTTAAAACATATATAAAATAAAGATTTATTTTAAAAAAAAATAATTGTTCAAATATCTGTTATGATTGATGTTTATTTATTTCTATACTTGCATATTTTTAGAAACTAAAAGTAAATAACATTTATATTTCTTGGAAAAAAATTGAAAGATAGATTAATTTAAAAATCATATTTTAAAGGATTAAAATATATTTGAATTATTTTTTTAAAATATGAAATTTAACTTAAAAAATAAAGTTTCAGTATCGCTAATTTTTTAACATAAAAACTTTTTATGTTGTAAAAATATTTAAATTTTAAAAGAAAACTCCTCCCTATTGAGATTAGTGGGGATGTTATTTTTCATATTTGTTAAAGTTTCCACAAAGAAAAGTGAAAACAAAAAAAATTAAAATTAAAATAATAATAAATCATCTTTAATGATGTTTGTATAATTTTTTAAAAACAATAAATAAAAAAAAACATTTCACAAACTAATCTATCTTTCTTAATTTCTTTTCAAATAAATTGTAAAAAAATGTAAATTTTATTCTATCTCCCCCACCTATTTTCACAAATACAATCACAATTAGCCAAAATGTATTTGATAAAACTATTCATTTTCAGGAACTCTTTTATTATTCTAATTATATCAATCATCCAACCCAAATTTTTTAACACAATAGTATAAAGTCTTATTGTATTTTCATAAATAAGAACGATTTATTTAATAAAAAAATTTATTTTCAATTTCTATTATGTACAAAATTTTATTGAATAAGCAACAATCAAGCATAACGAATATGATTAATCTTTAATCCAATAAATTAGAAAACACGGTAATCTTTAACCAAAAAAAATTATATCAATCATCCTCTTCTATTTCCACCTATATAATACAAGTTTGATTTTCCGTTTAATTTGTTGCCACGTGGATTTCAAGATAAATCTAACTGTCCAACACAAATTGAACAAAATAAAAAGGTATGTAAATACTTTTGTAAATGTCATTTTGCTACCACCTTGCGTTTGAAACAAATTACACAATCATGCATACTCACAATCATTACACAAAATGTATTCCATAAAAACTTTTCATTTTCACGGTGGTATTAGCTATTTTATCCATGGTCGTGTAAACCATGGCAAAAAAATCAATTTATTGCAATTTTAAAAAATAATTACACAAATATTGCATTTTTAAAATTATTTACACAAATATTGCAACCATTTACGTCCATATAGGACGCAACCTAATATGTCCAGACTTGACGCAACTAAGACACGTCCATATAGGACGCGTATGGGTACAAGACACGTCCATATAAGACGCATCCTTGCACAAGACACGTCCATATAGGACGCATCCCTGCACAAAGCCCCTAACTCCTAACCTACGTGAGAACTGAGAGAAGATAAAGATAGCATTTTAATGTGCCTCT
>CM023946.1:38816711-38848444 GCA_013407115.1 Glycine latifolia
AGAGGCACATTAAAATGCTATCTTTATCTTCTCTCAGTTCTCACGTAGGTTAGGAGTTAGGGGCGTTGTGCAAGGATGCGTCCTATATGGACGTGTCTTGTGCAAGGATGCGTCCTATATGGACGTGTCTTGTACCCATACGCGTCCTATATGGACGTGTCTTAGTTGCGTCAAGCCTGGACGTATTAGGTTGCGTCCTATATGGACGTAAATGGTTGCAATATTTGTGTAAATAGTTTTAAAAATGCAATATTTGTGTAATTATTTTTTAAAATTGCAATAAATTGATTTTTTTGCCTGTAAACCATACTATGGGACTAAATATTAGAATGACGTGTTTTACTCTCGGGTAAACATAAATTTGTTGATCTCAAATCAAACTTTAACGTTTTTAGTAGAGCAATTTACTAAACTAACTAATAAGATAAAAGCAATGAAATAAATAATTATGATGAGATCAAGTTAAAACTTTGATACATATACATTACGTTTATTTTCCCCATATCAAAAATGTTATTGACTTACACCGGAAAATGTTTTCAAATGATTCCGTATCGCTTACATCTTCTTAACTTGACCATTTTTCATTCCACGTGACTAACAAATTATGATGTAATTATAGTTTGTAAGTATATTTAAATAGTTGTGTCAGATCAGTTTTTGGTCACTACATATAATATTAATTTTCAATTTTATCCCTAACATAACAAATAAATCAAATCAACCCCTAATCACTCTCACAATACCAAATTAAATGGATTAGTTTCGGTTATCTTATTCCTTAGCAGTTATTCTATTTTATAGTACTTTCTTGTTTCTAACAAGTTCACTCTTTTGAATACAAACACTTTCGAAGATCAAACCAAGCCAAAGCAATAGTATTCTTTTATGTAACATATTGCATATTTACTCTTCATTTGTTTAATTTCAACCAGAAGCAAAAAATGCTGATCTATGATGAAGAATTTCGTAACCACTAATGGCAATGTGGAAGCAAAAACCCATCTCAGGATTTTCAACCAGGAATTTAAGGTCCATTATTGATAATGTTGAATCAAAATTCAACTTCTTCAACTGGCCAATTCAAGATAGAAATGAAAAGAAAAGATCCTTGGTGGGGGAGAATCATCGAATCATCAGCATCATTTCAAGTTGTATACAGCAACAAAAGGCATGAGAACACTTCCTATCCAAAGTTTACCATCCTTCTCCTCCACTTCACTCACTGCTTTAACAACTTTCCCCTCACTGTCCTCCAAAATCTGCAAAAGTTTACCTTCAGGGCTATACCTGATAACCGCTGCGTGTTGGCGACCCCCGATTTGAAGCAGGTATTGAATCTTTATTGGTATGGGAAGCTTGAGTATTATTTTCCTCATCTTTGGGTAGATACCATTGTAGTATGCATACATATACCTTCTAGAATGAAGAGCTACCCAAAAATCACCATCTTCATTGACTCTCACATTGTCAGGATATCCAGGTAGGATGGCTAAAATCTCTGAAGTTCCAGCTTTTTCTCCTTTCAGCCAGTATTTACGTAACCTACATAACAATAAATGATATGAGAAAATGACTCTTGAATTTGCATCATTTGCAAAAACCTAGAAAGATCTTTTATTATCAGTCTCTGAGTAAATAAGAACTGGGGACATGGTAACTTTATGAAGAATTAAGCATAGAGCATGTACATATAAAGGTAAATAGAGAAGACGGAGGGAGAAATTCTAAGGTTCCCCTAAGAAAGAGAAGTCTTTTGCAATGTATCATTAAATGTGTAGCATGTGAATTTTGCATTAAGATATAGTAAAGTGGGAAACACATTCAGTAGTACAATAACAACAACAACAACAAAAGCCAATATCCCACTATATGAGGTTAGCTACATGGATCTCATGAGTCATGATACCATTTGCTTCATTTAAAAGACCAAATCTTCAAATATGTTATTTACTATGAAATCCCTCTTATGTGAAGCAAAAAAAAAAAAGACAAGAAGAAATTTTTCTAAGAATTTCTCCATGAAAGGTTAGCATATAGAAAATGCTGAAAGCTGTTATGTGATTATTAGATTCACCTGCCAACAACCCCTTCACAAAAGACAAAGAAGGAACCATCCTTGCTCAAGGAAATGCCATTTGGGAATTGAATGTTCCTCACAAGAACAGTGGTTTCCTTAGTGGCAAGGTTGTATTTCAAAACCCTGCCACTATCATCCCCAGAAAATACCAGCTGAAGGAAATTCCTGTACAAAAATTATGTCAGAATCAACAGAACAAGATAGATGAAACAATACAATATCAGCATTTTAGAATTCAAGCTTCGAATCTTCAAGGCAATGACTTTTCATAAACCTAACAGCTGAGTATCTCTACATCGCATTGGGATGCTTAAAACTCAAAACAAAATCCTACCTCCTTGGATAAAGAGCACTGCTTTCCGTAAAATAAACATTCCCTTCCGTATCAACATCAACATCATTCGTAAATCTCAGTGGAATCCCTTCAGCCTCAGTTACAAGAGATGTTGCTAAACCACCCTCGGGTCCTACCTTCAGGAGCCCAAAATATGCATCTGCAATATACAAATCACCTGTTTTCTTGTCAAATCTGAGTCCCAAAGGCCTTCCACAGATATGCTCATTCTTCACATAACTAAATGGTGTTGCAGATGCAATAGGATTACATATCTCTGATCTGTGTTTAAAATGGAGATATAAAAGATAAAAAAATCATTACCATTTAGTCATACTATATTGTAAACATAAATAGCCATAATATAGATGAGGAGAAAAGTTAACATTTTGTCATCAGTCCAATGATCCAAAATTATAAATTCACTAGCCACTCGTCTACAAAGATTTGTGCTTAAACTTTAAAAAAAAAAAAAAATGAGACTATGACTTGTACGATTCATCAATTATGTCACAAGCAGGTAGCATCTCCCAACAGTATGATGGAATATGAAATTTGGGGTGGAAAATGAAGCAAGGAAAAAGAAAGGCTTGAAGAATATTGTTGGTATACATTGTTCTGTTAGCATCTTCAAGTAAAGAATGCACACATAGGCATTACATACACTAATCTATTAATTTAGCTATGATGGATTTGAAATAGGCTGTTTAATTATGTACTTTTCATCCTTAATTATCTGATTTTCCAAGTAGCAGAGGGAATGGGGTGACCTACGGTGCCGTGGTCACCCTGAAATATTCTAACCTTTTTAATTTACTATATAAAAAAAAATTTGGCACCCCATATTACTAGCTGAGTAGCTTCTTATTAAATTTATACATTTATTATTAGTAATTTCATTCAGATAACTAGCTCAGTAGATCAATGACCAGTGGCACCCTTAACTTTCTGCATCAAATGAACTGTTCAAGTACTAAAAACCCAAAAATACTTAAGAGAAAGAAAGTAATTAAAAAAAAAACTAATCAATGATATTGCAGAAAGTTGCACGTCATGGGAAACCTCAACAACCACCATTTATTAAAGCCTTGCCAATAACGTGGTAGTATAACATATTATAAGATGCAAGTTGTTCCTAGAACATAATCAATTTTATACATCACATGTCTCTTTAAAAAGCATACAATATTAGAATAGAAAATGAGACTCTCCCACTATCTCAAATCCGATATTCTAAATATTCTCGTTTAAATATGCATTTCAAACACTACCACTTAAAAGAACAAAAAAAGAAAATCTAACTTAAAATTCAGTTATTTCAACTGCATGTAAGTTGTTGTAAATCCTTGATACGGAAATTGGTCTCCTCCCTTTGAACCAAAAACCACCGTCTGCATTTGATCTGCCTATCTATTTCAAGTTAGCCTCTTTATTTTTTATCTTTAAAAGAAACCATGACTAGTTAAAAATAACATTATTTTTATTTTGTGTGAATCAAGTATCCATCGGCCCAAAGTCAAGAACTAATTCTAAGATCCTGAGATCTATTTAAGAGATTGATTTCTCCTACAAGATATTATTTTTCTATACGCATGAACTTGGGATCAAACACATGACCACATGCTTAAAAGACAAGATTATTTATCAACCATAATTTTATGGCGTTATTAAATTTATATAAATTTATTTATTATGAAATGCAATTATAATATAATTTATCAACATCAACAGCACATTTAACCCAAGTTAATTAGGATCGATGGTAGATGAACCCAATGATAGATCGAAAATAAGATAAAGAAAGAGAACACGAGAGGGGGAGAAAAGTGAAAATAAAACAAAAGAAAGGAAAAATAAGCTAACATAGAAGAAGGGTGAAAAGAGGAGGGGAGAAATAAAGAGGAAAAGAACTCAACATCAACATCAACAACACATTTAATCTAAGTCAATTGGGGTCGGTGGTAGATGAACTCAATGATAGATCGAAAATAAGACAAAGAAAGAAAAAGTGAGAGGGGAAGAAAAAATGAAAATAAGACAAAAGAGAGGAAAAATAAGCTAAAATAAAATAGGAGTAAAAGGAGGAAGGGAGAAATGAATAGGAAAATAACTTAAAAAAAAAGGAAAAGACTAGATCATAGAAGTTCTAATGAATGAGTTTAACCATCTACCAAGCTTATAGCTTTTCACCACTCTGTCCTAAGACATATCGTCCGCCAATCTATATCTCACTTCATTAGGTCTTGTTTAACTACTTTTCTCCAGGTAAGTTCTGGTCGACTTCTACCTCTCTTTGTGTCGAGTTCTTGGTAACAAACTCTTATTCTAGCGGGAGCATCTAGTAGTCGTCTCATAACGTGCCCAAATCACCTCAATCTATGCTCCTTCATCTTTTCACACACCGGTACAATTACTACATTTCGTCGAATATCCTCATTTCTGATATTATCCATCTTCGTATAACCACACATCCATCTTAACATTCTCATTTCGGTTACTCCTATTTTATGCTCATGTTGCCTATGTACTGGACAACATTCCGCTCCATATAACATTGCCAGTTTTATAGTTGTTCTATAGAATTTTCCTTGTAGCTTAAGGGAAATTTTGCGGTCACACACAAAAACCCCAATGTACTCCACCATTTCATCTACCCTGCTCTAATTTTATGATTTACATCATCATCAATCTCACCACCTTTTTGCAAAATTGATCCTAAGTATCTAAAAACATATTTCTTGGGTACCTCTTGACCAAGTAGATACACTGTGTCTTAATCACCATCTCTTACCCGCGAAAACTCACACTTCATATACTCCATTTTGCTCTTACTTATCGTGATTCCTTTAAACTCCAAAGTGTTTATCCACAATTTCAGTTTCCTATTAACATCATCTTTGGTCTCATCAATAAGCATGATATCATCTGTAAAAAGCATACACCACGACACTTCCTCTTGAATATCTTTCGTTAGTTCATCTATCACTAAGGCAAAAAGATAAAGACTAAGAGCTGAACCTTGGTAAACACCTACCGTGATAGGGAAATACCTTGATGTTTCATTACAAGCTTTCACACATGTGGTAATCTCATCTTACATATCTTTGATTGCACTAACATACTTTAATGCTACATTTTTCTTCTCAATAGTTCACCATAAGACTTTTCTTGGGACCTTATCATATGCTTTCTTAATATCTATGAACACCATATATAAGTCTTTCTTCTTTTCCCTATACCTTTTCATTAATTATCGCATCAAGAAAATAGCTTCCATGGTACATCTTTCTGGCATAAATCCAAATTGATTTACAAAAATCTGTTGGAATTAATGCATTCACTTACATCTCTCATGAATATTCTAGAGAAGCCTACTTCTTGGATATTCTAGAAAATTCTATATTTTCCTACACTTGATGATTCTAGAGAACTCTATATTTCTCATGTACTTGATGATTCTAGAATATGATAGAAAATGAGCCACTAGAGTAGAAGATTTTAGGCTCTCTATTTTCTAAATAAATCTAGATGCATCCATGAACTAGTATAAATAGTCATGAGATCCTAGCATTTGTAACAACTAACAACAACTGATAACAACATCAATAACAACTTCTAATCCTTTCTTCTAATACATTCTTGAGCTCTGCAGTAGCAACTCATTTCATAAAAATAATTCTCTACATCTCTTCCTCTCTTAAAAAATATTTCCTACAAAAATAATCCAACAAATTGGTATCAGAGCAGGTTCGATTTCCACCATGTCATTCTCAACACAATCTAGTGTTGGTTCTTCTACATCTTCTCTTCCATTCTTCGGTGGTGAAGATTATGATTATTGGAAGATCAAGATGAAAATAGTCTTGAAGGCAGAAGGCTTATGGAAAATTGTGGAGATGGGTTTTAAAGAACCGAAAGATGAAGATGGTCTTTCCGAAGACGAGAAGATGAAACTGGAGGTCATACGATGCAAGGATGCAAGTGCCTTGAACAAGATCCAAATGGGAGTCTCAAAATCAATCTTCAGGAGGATTTCAAGGGCAGAGACATTCAAAGAAGCTTGGGAGATCCTTGAAGGAGAATTTCACGGTGATGAAAAGGTACGAATTATCAATCTCCAAACTCTTAAACGAGATTTTCAGAATTTAAAAATGAATAATTCTGAAAATGTACAAGATTATCATGCTAGAGTAATGGAGATTGTTAATCAAGTGAGAAACTATGGTGATAATATTACTGATCAACAAGTGGTAGAGAAGATGCTCATAAGCTTGACAGATAAATATGAGTATATTGTCACCGTGATTGAAGAAACAAAGGATATTAGCACTCTTACGATTAAAGGATTGATGGGTTCTCTTTAAGCCCATGAGAAGAGAAGATTCAAGCAAGGAGAACAACCAAGTGAGAATGTTTTTCAGTCCAAAGCCAAGGAGAAAGATTATAAATTTGTGAAGAAGGGAGAACACAAACAACAATTTCAAGGAAAGCAAGATCGGCAGACAAAGAAGGAGTACTCAAATGAAAGAGGTACCAATTCTAAACCATCTTGCAAGATATGCAATAGAAATAATCACTCAACTGAAGATTGCTGGCATAAAGGAAAGCCTAAATGCAACTACTGCAATAAATTCAATCATATTGAGAAGAATTGCAGATTTAAAAATAAAAGTACAGAGCAAGCTAATTTTTCTGAAGAAAAGGAAGAAGAAAATTTATTTTATGCATCCCTCTTAGCCACTCATGCTAAACATGACATATGGTAAATTGATAGTGGGTGCACTAACCATATGTCTGGAAATGAAAAAGCTTTCCTAAATCTAGACACAACAGTCAAATCTAAAGTAACTATGGGAAATGGAGCTGTTGTGGAGGCAAAAGGAAAAGGGACAATTGCAGTGGCTACAAAGAAGGGAGTTAAATACATCCATGATGTACTCCTAGTTCCTAACTTGGAACCCAGTTTATTAAGTGTTGGCCAGCTGATGGAGAAAGGCTATAATGTCATCTTCCAAGACAATCACTGCAGGATTTATGACTCCAAGAAGCCCGAGCATCCAATTGTTGAAGTAACCACGTAACCCCATTGCCCGGAGGCTCCACGTTATGTGCAGGTAAGGGGGAGGGATATTGTACACAGTCTTACCCTTGCATATGCAAAGAGGCTATTTTCGGATTCAAACCCATGACCAACAAGAGAAATAGAAATTTCCCTCTGAAGCTACAATATCAAGCATTAAGAGCTGAAGCTGCTGATGACTCGTGGACTTGGCATAAAAGATTTTGCCATCTCAACTTCAACAGGCTAAAACTTCTCAAGCAAAAGAACATGGTGAATGGTCTTCCAGAAATTCGAAGCAACTTGAATCCATGCGAAGCTTGTATAATGGGCAAGCAACATCGAGAGCCATTCCCCAAAGGAAGATCGAGGAGAGCTCGTGCACCATTAGAGCTTATTCACACCGACTTATGCGGACCTATGAAGACGCCTTTATTGGGGCAACAAAGGTACTTCTTACTCTTTATTGATGATTATTCACGAATGACTTGGGTTTATTTTCTGAAAGAAAAATCAGATGTCTTGACAATCTTCAAGGCATTTAAAGCCCTTGTTGAGAAGCAAATTGATTGCAAAATAAAGAGGATAAGAAGTGACCGTGGAGGTGAATACACCTCACAAGAATTTGAAGAGTACTGCAAAAATGAAGGGATTCAAAAAGAACTCACAGCCGGCTATACTCCTCAGCAAAATGGAGTTGCCGAAAGAAAGAACCGGACTATTGTGGAGATTGCTCGAGCTATGCTAAAAGAGAAGGACTTGCCAAAGAAGTTCTAGGCAGAAGCTGTTAATACGGCGGTCTACATCTTAAATAGATGCCCCACAAAAGCAGTGAAGAACATGACACCATATGAAGCATGGACCGGAAGAAAGCCATCTGTAAGTCATTTAAGAATTTTTGGTTGCATTTGTTATGCTCATGTTCCTTCTCAAAAAAGGACTAAGTTAGATGATAAAAGTGAGAAATGCATATTCATTGGATACAGTTCTGACGCAAAAGCATATAGACTGTATAATGTTAATACTAACAAGCTGGTTGTTAATAGAGATGTTATCTTCCATGAAAATGCAGTATGGGATTGGAAGGAAAAACAAGTTGATGATATTCAAGTCATTCAATCGAGACTTCCACCCACAAATGAAGAAGAGCCAGAACAAGTAGGAAATCAAGACTCAAGTGATGATGAAGATTCTCCTCCATTGAGAACAAGAAGGCTAAGTGACATCTACGAAAATTGCAACTTCATGGTTGTTGAGCCTTCAACATTTGAAGAAGCAGCAAAATATGATGTTTGGAGACAAGCAATGAAGGAGGAAATACATATGATCGAGAAAAATGATACTTGGGAGTTGGTCGATCAACCACAAAGAAGGAAGATTGTTGGCCTGAAGTGGATCTACAAAACAAAAGTCAATCCAGACGGCAAAGTCCAGAAGCACAAAGCGAGACTGGTTGCAAAAGGGTTCACTCAAAAACCCGGGATTGATTTCTTTGAGACATTCTCTCCCGTCGCAAGGATGGAAACCATAAGAACCATAATTTCTCTTGCAGCGCAGAAGCAATGGAGAATCTATCAACTTGATGTCAAGTCAGCATTCCTGAATGGAAAGCTAGAAGAAGAAATCTATGTCGAGCAACCAAAAGGATTTTTGGTGAAAGGGGGAGAAAACAAAGTCTACAGGCTGAAGAAAGCTCTTTATGGGCTAAAGCAAGCTCCAAGAGCTTGGTACAAGGAGATTGACAACTATTTCCTCAAAAATGGATTTTCTAAAAGCAAGAGTGAAGCCACATTATATGTGAAGAAAGATGAAGGTAATATCCTTATTTGCTCTCTCTATGTTGATGATTTGATCTTCACAGGCAGCAATGGAAGAATGATGAAGAATTTCAAAGAAGATATGATGAAGACATATGAGATGACGGACTTGGGACTTCTACACTATTTCTTGGGCATTGAAGTTTCTCAAGGAGCTGAAGGAATATTCATCTCTCAACAAAAGTACACAAAAAGCATACTTGAGAAGTTCAACATGATGAATTGCAATCCAGTATCCACACCCTTAGACACGAACGAGAAATTGAAGCTAAATGATGGAGCGAAGAAAGTAGATAGCACTCTCTACAAAACCTTGGTTGGGAGTCTGATGTACTTAACCAATACAAGACCGGACATCATGTTCGCTACAAGTCTACTCTCAAGATTTTCACACCAGCCAAGTCAGATACACTTTGGTGTCGCGAAGAGAGTGTTAAGATACTTGCAAGGTACGCGAGATTATGGCATCTTCTACAAAGCCAGAGCAGCTTCAAATTTAATTGCCTACTCGGATAGTGATCTTGGTGGATGTGTAGAAGACTCAAAGAGTACTGCAGGCTATGCATTTATGTTCGGATCAAGCATATGTGCATGGATATCAAAGAAGCAAAAGACGGTATCCTTATCCACTGCAGAAGTGGAATACATTGTAGCAGCAAAGACAACTTGTCAAGCTATGTGGATGCAAAGAATTCTTGAAGATATTGGTGAACATCAACAAGGAGGAACTGTCCTATTCTGCGACAACACCGCCGTCATTGATATCGCCAAAAATCAAGTGAGTAATGAAAGGTCAAAGCACATTAAAATTAAGTACCATTTCATTCGTGAAGCTCACGAGAATGGATATATCAAATTAAAGCATTGCAAGTCAGAAGACCAGTTAGCATATATCTTTACCAAGCCACTGCCAAGATAGAGATTCTGCAATCTACGAGAACGCATCGGAGTCATCAAGCAAATGCATTAAGGGGGAGTGTTGGAATTAATGCATTCACTTACATCTCTCATGAATATTCTAGAGAAGCCTACTTCTTGGATATTCTAGAGAATTCTATATTTTCCTACACTTGATGATTCTAGAGAACTCTATATTTCTCATGTACTTGATGATTCTAGAATATGATAGAAAATAAGCCACTAGAGTAGAAGATTCTAGGCTCTCTATTTTCTAAATAAATCTAGATGCATCCATGGACTAGTATAAATAGCCATGAGATCCATTTGTAACAACTAACAACAACATCAATAACAACTTCTAATCCTTTCTTCTAATACATTCTTGAGCTCTGCAGTAACAACTCATTCTATAAAAATAATTTTCTACATCTCTTCCTCTCCTAAAAAATATTTCCTACAAAAATAATCCAACAAAATTTTGGTCTCCCTCTTCAGGCGATGTTCAATAACTCTCTCCTACAACTTTATAGTATGGCTCATGAGCTTGATGTCTCTATAGTTAGAACAATTCTAGATATCTCCTTTGTTTTTGTAAATAAGCACAAACATACTTTCCCTCTAAGCATCAAACATCTTATTTGTTTGAAGAATCTTATTGAAAAGATTGATCAATCATTTTATTGCCACATCTCCCAAGCCTTTCCACATTTCAATAGGGACTTCATCGGGTCCCAAAGCTTTATTATTATTCATCCTCTTTAAAGCCTCCTTAACTTCATGTGTATTAATTCTGTGCACAAATCTTCTATTCAGATCATAAAAAACGTCTTCCAAATCTACCACATGCTTGTTGTCATTCCCATTAAAAAGTTTGTTAAAGTAGTTTAGTTATCTTTCACTTACATTTTCATCCCTTACTAAAAAATTTTTATTTTCATCATTAATACATCTAACTTGGGTGAGGTCTTTACTTTTCTTATCCCTTATTTTTGCAAGTTTGTAAATACATTTTTCACCATCGTTGCTCCCAATATTTTTATGCAAATCGTCAAAAACTTAGTCTCTAGCTTCTCACACTACTTTCTTTGCATATTCTCTCGCTACTTTAAATTTTTGCAAATTATCATCATTGGAACATTTATACAAAGATCTAAAGCATTTTTCCGCCTCCTACACCTATCTATTTTACCACTATGTTTCTTTTATAAGAACTTTGTTTCCTTTACTTTCACCTAACGTCCTCATTCCCACATTTTGAACACAAATTCTCATCTTATTCCATATTTATATATTTAAAATATTGGTACTACTTAGTATTTATATATTTAAAAATATTTATTGGTTATAAAATTCAATGATATAAAAAATAAGCTTTTATATTATAAAATACACAAACTAAAATATTGGTACTTACTATCATAAAAGCAGAACAAATAATGAGAAAGAGAGAAATGAAGTACCTGTTGGGGGAGGTATAAGCGAAGTGAACCCAAGAGTGACCGTTCCAGAAGACGATTGTTCCATCGGCGAGACCAGTATAAGGGCCACGACCGAGAGGATCGAAGGCAATGCTCTCTGGTCCCTGCACCTCGTTCGCGAACTTAATCTCAGAATTCTGCAACAAATTGTGTTTGTCTTGGTCGGTGGGAACCTCGGACCATGCGGGCATGTCGATCCTCTTGACCTCGAAGTCCGGGAAGTGGGCTATTGGGCTGTGCTGGAACGGGTCCAGCCCACAGTACACGGCTAACAACACCAACACAACACCCAGCCCTCGCGCCAGAGTCGTCATAGCAGCAAAATTGCAAAACCACACAACACAGGAAGGAGGAAGGTTGTTGTATTTGTGTTCTGTGACTAGAAAATAGAAAATGGTTCTCGTTGAAATTAACGTGTGTTGTTTCGATTATATTAATAATAATGAAGAGCGTGGGGTAGCTGTTTCGTTTGGTTTGGTTTGGTTAACATAAAAATGGTGAAGAGTGGGTAGGTGACGACGTATTTGCCTCGTGACGGGTATGGATGGATCCCACCTAGGTGAATTAAGGAAATTCACATTCATTGACGGGTTCATATCCTTCTATAAATTTTATAATAATTAATTTAATTTATTTTATCATGATATTGATATGAAATTTTCATTATCAAAACTAATGATAAATCCTTGCTGTTGGAAATCGCTGGGCTACTTAATTAAGAAATACACATCATTATTACTTCAATAGTTATTGGTTAAAAGTCACACTAGTAAATAATCAATAATTAAATATTAATGTAAAATTATTTTACCCTATAAATACATATATACTTACTCCTCTTATGCATTACACCAATCCTTAATTATTAAAAAAATATTACACCGAATTTCTCTTGCAAGAGAGGTTGTTGAAAATGTAAAACAAAATGTTTAACTTCACGAAACGTTCAAAATAATTAGTGTAATTTACCATTTGGTTGTCTTTAATGGACCATGTACTGTTGAATTTTTATTAGGATTGGACTCTTGCACAAAGTGATTAGGAATATATTAATATTTTAATATGTATAATTTATTGTACATATGTAATGTTAATTGTTTATTTTTAATAAAAATTAACCTTATTTATTTTATTTTCAAAGTGAATTATTTAATTCAAAGAAACTTCGTCACAAGAGCACATATTTTGACTAAGGGGGATTTGGATTTGTAGCACATGACTTGTATAGTGTTGACTGACTGTCAACTAACCGACTAAGAATAAGGGTCAATAAGATTGTTTCTATTGGGCCAACAATCTGAGGTCGATTGGGCAACTAAAACTGAAATTGCTATTTCCACGCTTTTATTCTAATAAATTTCCCTTTCTCACTTTTTTTCCCCAATCTACCCCGCACTAAGCACACTCCCCTCCTCTCCCTCTCCTATTGTAATTTTCTTCCGGAAAAAGTAAGAAAAGCACTCCCAATCTGTTGTTGCCGTTTATTTATTTTAGAGAATTCAATTTTGTGCGGTGATTATTATTTGGGTAACCTAATTTGATAGAGATGTTATTTAGTTCAATCTAATTTTAGAGTTTGAATTTTATTTCACCAAAAAAAAAGAGTTTGAATTTATCACAAGTACAAGAGTTAGAATGGAGTGTTTAGAAAAACATCTCAAATGATGGAAAATGTGTTTTTTTAAAAGAGTTATGTGGGAGGTGGAAGGTTTTTTCTTTCTTTCCAGAAAATAGTTAATAGGGGGACAAAGAGACGATAAAGAAGAGTATGTTTTATAGGATAATTTGGGTAAAAATGATAAAAGAAAAGTGTATTAGTATAAAGAAAGAGTGTATATAACAACTCCCACTAAAAATACATATATTAATAAAAGTAAAAAAGAAGAGGAAAGAAAAATACATCTTAATTTCATTCAGGCATGGCAACGGGGCGGGGCGGGGGTGGGTATTGCATTCCTCGTCCTCGCCCCCGCTGGGGGTCAGGTTTTTCTCGCCTCCGCTATTTGATTAAAATTAAAAAAATTAAAAAAATATATAACTTTTTATTAAAAAAATCGAACGAAAATGCTAATTACATAACAAAAAAATAATAACAAACACACATTTAAATATATAGATCATAATTTAAAAATTAATCAATTCAATTAAAAAAAATTATAAAATAATTTATCTTTTTTAATATTATTTATTACGGGATGGGAGCAGGGGCGGGCGAATATTAGTAATCACATATCCACTCCTGCCCACACTTTTGACTTTCGGAAAAACTCGAATCCGAATTCGATAAATTCGATTTTTTCCCGTTAAAATCAGGACGAATTCGGATGGATACCCATAAGTTTGGATCCCGCTACCATGTCTAATTTCATTTAACTATATTCGACTTAGTCGCCTCTAATAGTAGGTATAGTCGTAAAAGTGAGATTATCATGACAATTACTATAACTACAGTTACTTTCAATTTATTTAAAATAAATATTTATCTATTTTTTAAAAAACTAATATTTTAACTTTTGCAGTTAAATATTCTGATAAAATATGAAATAAAATGTTTGTTTTTATATAATTAAAATTCAGAATAAATAAATAATATTTTTAATATGTAAATTATATTATGTTTACAATATATAACAAATATATTTAAGTTTCTAAATATTTTAAATTTATAATAAACAGTTTAAATATTAAGTTATTTTTAATTATTGACATTTTAAAAAATGATTGAAATTAGGAGTAGAATAAAAAAAAGGTAAATTAAAAGAGATAGATAGCTAAAAATAAATGACGGTAGTTCAAAATAAATAATCATTAGCAATGTAAGATGATATAAATTGAAAAGTTAGATCCTTTGGTATGTGCAATATTTTTTATGTTCCTTTATTTATCCTATTGTTGATCGCTTCCAAAATTTCATGAAATGTTTTACTTATGATAGCGTCGGAACACTAAAAACACTCTCCAACATTCCTATTAGAGACACCCATGATAACTGTATATACATATTCTAACTAGGTACTTGGGGTGCCATCTGATATTTGGTTATGTACTTGGGTACCACCATGACCTTAACAATAGTATTTGGTATTACTAAACTCACGTGTGAAAATATTAGTAGATAATAATAATAAAAAGTATGCTTTCAATTTAATAAATCATTTAATTTATGAGTATATGATTATATTCTTTATAAACAACATCTCAATCACTCTCCCGAATCACAATAACGAGTGTGTTTCTGATCACTTTCCTTATCTCCCTCCTCACCTCCCACATTCACAAATTTCATAGGTTGATCAACATTAAATCCATAGAGAGTACACAACAACATTTACACCAATTACATAGTTATCTTTAAACAATTGGCTTCACAATTTAAATGTATAAAAAATTATGTTGTTTTACAATTTTGATAGATTGTATTATTTAAATATCCTTTCTTTAATACACAAAGTTGATAAAAAAAAATTAAGCATTTTTTATATTGTACGGTATTACAAAATTAAAAATAAATATCAAATGTAATTTTTATATTAATCATGTGCATGTGCAATGCACTTTATTCAAATGTAAAGTGTATGCGAGAGTGAACACATCTTGCAAGGTGAAGAAATTGTTAATTACATGTTGTTAAGGTTTAGAAATTAAAGGAAGTTGTAAATTATAACCACATATTCATAATACTTCGTCTTAAAAAAATTATTTGTTGGGAATTTTAGCATATCCTCAGTTATATATATATATATATATATATATATATATATATATATATATGTATAATTGTCGCCATCTTAATTCTTATATATAAAAAAACATATAAGTTTATATATGCTATCATTATTTCACTCTCCCAACTCTCTACATGCTTCTAGTATATCTTTTTTTACTTTTAATGTCAACCGAACAATTTATATATAACTAAATATATAGTTGTTTTATATATATGTGTGTGTCTAAGTCCATATATGCTTCTCTAAGTCTTCACTGTCTCTCATCACATTCACTTTGATTTGAATGTTCTCCTCTCATGAAATGGTGAACTTCATAAACTTCACATGCTTTTAAATTTCAATTTCATTTTAATTAATATGGTTTAACAATTTGTAACAAAAATATTAGAAACCAATTTCAAATGTATATTTATCTTGAAAATTCAAATATGTTCCTAACATGCATGTGATTTATCATCTTATAATTTTAATATTAATTGAACCGTTTAATTTATTTCCAATCTATTATTTTCAACATCCTTAGTTCTTTACCGCTAACTTGAATTTATTTTTCTTAAAAATATTATCAATAATAAATAAAAATATATCACAACGCAAATTATTGATCATAAATCTAAAATATATTTTATATGTTTAAACTAGCTATTACAAATTTAACTATAATATAATTTATATATTTTAAATATTTATTTGTTTATTAGAAATTATAAACTTTAATGATATAAAATAGACGTGTATTCTATGCAATGCACAAAATAAAAATACTGGTTTCATCTCTAAAAGTATTATCTAAAAAAATTCCAGCACTTAACAATTATATAGATATTGCTATTCTATCTCAATTATTTAGGGGAAAATTATATTTTTTTTTTTTTGGAGTGGGGGCTAGTTGAAGGTAGTACGATTCGTATGCCTACTTTGTGCTATATACTTCACATTTTGTAGTTTCGACAAGTGCATGTTGTCTTTGCTTTGTTCATTTTCCTAAATCATATTTTATAATAAGATTTATTTAATAAATCAAAACATATATATGATGGATACCTCTCAGTTTTACCAAACAAAGAGTCGATGACATGCTACAGAGATCAGTAAATGTCAAAAAGAGTTTTTCTACAAATATCTGAGTTGTACACTTTGCTTTAGATTTGTTACTTAAAATCAACACATATATAGGATACTACTCATAAAATAAAATATGGTTGAGATATATGTTCAAATTATTTTTCGGAAAATAGATTTCATAATTAAAAATAAGTAAAAATAGAAGTCATAATTAAGTTTCATAATATCCTTCTAACAAATATAAAAATAAATATTCTCATCTTATTTTCAGGAATAAAAGAAGATTACGTAACAAATATCATTATATATATATATATATATATATATATTCATCTTTTCCCACTATTCTTGCTAGGTTCCTTCAGACAACCCTAGAAACAACTAAATTAATAAGCACTTGTATGCTACAATTAAAATTATGCAGAAGTTTCATCATCTTCTAACAAACACGAAATTAAATAAATAATATTGGAACCTTATTTTTAAGAATAGAATTAGAGGATGTAAAACAAATGCCTCTCAAACAATATTTAGATATACATTAGTCTTCATGTTTAACCTTTTTTTTCTACTATGTCTGTTTGACTCGTTCAGTACAACCCTCAATAACTAAATGAGCATTTGTATGCTACCATTAATCAATCATGCAAAAAACTTGTTTCTAGACGTCTTTTATTGAGCAGCATGCAGCTGGCACGCATTATAATTCGTTAATAATTTATCTCTCTTTCACAATGAATGATCAATGATGTTCAAAGACAATGTGAAAGAATATGATGTTGTACAAACGTGACCAGGGTGCAGGGTGCTGATGGACATGCATCGTGTCTTGGCACACACACAACGCAGGCATCAACTTCTAAGTCGCTACAAGTTATAACTAAATATAGAAAAACCCCAAAAATTCTTCCAACCTATATTTTTGTCCACTGTTAACTGTTGTCACACAGCCACCACACTAGTCATATTAAATTTCAAACATGTTTTTATTTTTCTTCTTCTCCTTATACTCTCTTCCGTTTGATTGTAAGAATAGTTTTTTCATATTTATTAAAAATATTAGTTAACTTATTAAATTGTATCATTTTTAATTAGAAAATACATTTTTTTTCTAAATTATCTTTCATTAAAACTTTATATCAAATATAAAAGAAGTCTTTAATCTCATTAAATGGAAATTATTTTGGAGATAATCTCATTAAATAATACATATATAATCAAAATTTACTTATGTTTGAGAAAACAAAATAAAAGACTTTTATTATTTATATTCGAGACCGGAAATAATTATTAATCGTGCATTAAAACTTTACACGTACGCATTCTCTTTTCAAAAGAAAGAATATGTTTCTCCAATTTTGTTCTTCACTTTTATTTTCTCAAAAAGGAAAGTAATATAGTCTAAAAATTAAACAAAGAAAATATAATTAACTAAACTATTAAGTTTATAGAGTACTACTATTTTTAATAAATTATTGTTTATAAAAAATTTATATAAAGAATAGATGAAAATATAAAATTAATTATAAAATAAGATTGATAAGATGAAAAAAATGAGTAAAATCATGTAATCTTTTAGTAAAAGATAATATAATATAAATTTATAATATCACGCCAGACAAGTGCACATGTTTTTTTTATAAAATAATTATTTATAAAATTGATTTTTAAGTAAAGTAATTTATGTTTGAATTCTTATATCCTGAAAGCAAGTTTGCTATAAAAGTTAGTATAAATTTTTAATTCAACACAAAACTTTTGTTTTATCACTTGGTAAAAGTGAAGCTTTGAGGAAAATCAGTTTTATCGCTAGTAATAACCAAATATCTATCTATTTATAAAATTAAATTTGACTGCAGTCAAAACCAATTTTTATTACTAATAATTAACAATGTAAAATCAAACACACTCTTGATACGTATTTGATTTTACTTTGAATTAATAGAATCACGTTTTCATTTGTTTCATTTCATGTTGAGGAACTGAGAGTTTGTTTGGGTTGTAATCTAAATTTAGGCATGAGTTCCAAGACCACATTCAATGACTCAACACAAACGGAGCCCAAAAGGAACATTAAGATGCTTAATGTTGCAAAGTTTTGGTTTTAATGTTCGTTAGCAATATTGGTTATCTAAATATGTATTGATTTTAAGTTTAAAATTGATTTTGAATTAAAATAATTTTAAATAACTTTTATGTTTGATAAAAGATTTTGTACTAAATTATATTATTTTGCTTTTATATAATATAAAATTTAAATATAAATCATAATAATTCAAAATTAACTTTATTTAAAAATATTTTTTAACACTCATCGATCCAATCACACACTAATTAAAGAAACTTATATTCACGATGCAACATTATTTTACATTAATGATAACCACCTTGAAAAAAAATACTTCACTCTCAATTAATAAACATTTTACTTAACAGATGTTGATCCATGCAAATACATCCAGAAATCAAAATCTTCATCGATATTTGAGGGACATGATTAATATGAATCATGCCACACTATATTTGTGACACATGCACATGCTGTTGTTGGATTATATGCCCGTCTAGAGGTTCTTCACTTTGTTTACTTTTGGATCTGAGTATAATTAGGGTTTTAATTTTATTAACTCAATAAAAAAAAAACGCATACTAATTATAGTGACAAATTCCACGTGGAGAGTTTCACGGGGAAATACATGACATGAATGTGTACAAGAGCATGTCTAATCACTTTACATGCAGTACACCGCCATAGATAAGCAGAAACAAAAATGGACAAAAGTTAATTTCCAGCTCTTGCTATTTCCATAGTCTTTTCAACGTCATGATTAATCCGTGTGAAAGCTTTGTTGACTTATTATGTAATTAACTATATTATAATGCATTAACATTCAGATTGAACTTCTTAATCCTGATATAAGGGAATGTTTGTTCTAGATTTTGGAAGCGTCCAAAAGTGCAGTTAATTCGTTCTCTTAATTAATTCATTTTGTACATAATTCGCTGTCTTAATTCATTTTTGTACAATAAGTGTTCCTGTTCAGCTTTAATTTGTTTGAGAATAGATTTACAGTGCTTGTTTGAAATAGTTTAAAATTAAAGAAATAGTGATTTTTTTATTAAAAAAAATCTTCCTAAAAAGTTGATAAACAGAAATGATTATTTTTAAATATTAAGTTGAATTAATCATGCATTTATTCTACTAAGATTTACCGTAGTAACAGTTCCCTTTTACTATATAAAGCCAATATTTTATGCTTTTTTTTGGTAGTTTTACATTTAAAAATAATTTTATAATAGTACTTCAATTAGCTTTTAAAACATGATTTGTAAATAGAATCCAAGTTTTAATATTGACCATAAATTAAGTTATTTCTATAAAAAAATTATGTTAATTAATAATTTAAAATTTAACACTTTTCTTTCATCCAAAATATAAATCTTCAAGATGTTTTTTTTTTCAACCACCACAATTAAAATTTTTGGCTTTGGTTCTTTGGACTAACTATAAGACTAATAATCGGTAAAAGATTTAGTCACATTTAAGGTTTATCATCTCCTCCCAAGAGTATATTATACAAAGGTTGAACTTAGATTTTCTCATACAAACTCAGCATGTGTTGTAATCTGAGTTACATTTATTAGATTGTAATTTTCAATATTTTGTTTAGAAGAAAATAGTCTCTTTATGGCTCAGACCAACCAACAAGTATATGCAGATAATAAAATTAATTTAATTAATAACTTACATATGGTAATTGTTTTAGCATGTTATAAGTTCAAAATATCCACCAACATTATAATATCTGTGATTAAATTTTTGTAAAGAAATTTGATTAATTATCTTTATTGAGTTTTTTCCAAAAAAAAATATATTCATAAGACTTATATTTAAAATCTTATTTAAAGAATTTAAGTTCAGTCATGCACTCAAACTAACATAATGTAAGTCTTCCATATCTTAATTTAGTACTTAAAAAAACATATCTTAATTTAGTAATGCATGTTATTTTATTTGTTGTAACTAATAAATACATCTTAAGAAAATGATTAATTATATGATATTTTATAATATATATTGTTTAATTAAAATATCCTTATTCCATAAGTATTATTTTAAAAAAATAATTTATTTATATTCTAAAAATAACAAATAGTAGAGGTATAATTCAAAAAGTGACAATTAAAATTAGGCAAAAAGAGAGTTAAATATTAACTTTTGAAAAAAAAAATCTGTGAAGTACAAAAAAATTATTATCTGAAAATGAACTAATTAAAGACGTTTATTAGGTATCTACTTATGGTATAAAAAAAAAGGTAGAAAAAAGGTGTTCCACTCTTTGAAAAGAAAGAAAATGAAATGAAATCTTTAGTCAATTGTTTGTCATCCTAAGCTACTTACTTTCACTAGCATGCACACATATTCGATTGGCACAAATTCTAAGCATGTCTCTGATCCTTATACTATGCACTTTTTCTCTCACCCTTTTGCACATAATCTCAATTCCTATATACTTTTTCTCAACTCCTAGTTCAACATAAAATACTATTTAATACTAAATATAAATATCTTTAAAAAAAATTTAAACCTTAATTTATATTATAAGATTAAATTAATTCTCAATCCCTATAAACTAGTAGTATAGTATAGTCTCACATATCCCTAAACATTCATTCCAAATTTCTAAGCATTAATATCTCGCCCCCCTCGTCCGCTACAGAAAGCCAGTATGGTTAGAGATCGATGGGTCACTCCCACCCACTCATTCTCTCAATCATAACACATCTTCACACCCCTTTCCTTTCCCCCACTCTCCTCTTACACGTTTCACTCACACGCGCACACTATCCCATTCCCAACCAACATTTCCTATAATCCATCTTTTCTTCGTAAATCAAACACCATTAAACCCCACCCTAACAACCAGATTAGTCTCATCTAAATCTTCCAGATTTTATACACTTCCTCTATTATAATATTAATACAAAATAATCTTTAGTAAACATAAGATGAATATTTTTTTGATATAATTTATTTTATATTTAAAATGAATCATTTTATTAAGAGAAACAAATTATTATCCCTCTATCACTTGTGCTGATAATTGTTGTTGTTGGTAACTTTAATTTTCTAAATAACAAAACAGCTAAATTATGTATTTTATAAAAAAAATTCTCTCTTTATATTTATTTATTTCTCTTCCGCGTCTTCTGTAAATCGTTGATGATCATGTTCACTTTTCTTTCAGCCAAGTGATTCTCTTCCCCCCGTGATCTGCCTATAAATCCACCAAGCACACACTCAAAGGACACAGTCACATTTAGATATAAAAAAAGAAGAAAAGAAAAAAAATAATGTCAATGGAAATGATGGCAACCGAACGTGTTTGTTATGTTCACTGCAACTTCTGCAACACCATTTTGGCGGTACAACACACTCTTTCTCAATTCTCTCTTTCCCTTTCTTCTTTCATTTTTATCTTCTTCTTTTTTTTCCATATTCTTCTAAGCTTTCTGTTTCCATCAGCTAATTTGGCAATTCGGGTTTTTTCTGATATCTTTAATCGAGATCGTGAGATATGATAGAAGAGCCAAAGAATAATAAAGGATGAAAAAGCGCTTCTGGATACCCATGAAAAAGCGAAATTCAGTTCAGACCTAATCAGAATGCATGTCTGTGTGTATATATAAATGGATGAAAACTTAACTGTTGGAAAGCATGCAACAGATACCCCAATTTGTATATATATATATAAGGGTAGCTTAATTAATTCCCTTGGAAATTAATCATGAAATCCATCACTGAAGTGAATTAACTTTTTTGTGACTGATGTGTTGTTTTTTGTACCGAGAATTCAACTCCTATGTTATATTTTATGAGAAAGTTTAACTGGGTTTTAATTTGCTCCCTAACCTCTACCATGATATGTGTGGTGCTAGTTTGGTTAGAGGCAAGAGATAGATATATATGCAGCCAAATTAAAGTAGTTGCAGAAAATTATAAATGTAAACTGAATAATTGACGCCCTTAATCACCCGTACCTAACTACACAATTGTGAGAAATAGATGAATTTTATGAAACAGAAGGAAGCAATTTAATTTGAGATTTTTTTAATAAAATTCATAGACTGACACAGCCATGAGAGATCTATATGCTACTAGTACTAGGGCTATCCCCAAGTATTAGGGTTCCCCTCTTTTGTTTTTTAACATTGAAATAAAATTGCAGAAGAATAGATAGCATCATGTATGTATGTATATATGATTTTATTTCATTTTCTATATACTATATATGTTGTATTTTTTTTCCTTTTGTTTTTTCTTGCTTGCTTGCTTGGTATGTACTTGTGTGCTAAATAAACGCAGCTTCAGAAAAATTAAATTTGAACACAACAAATCCATGTGATGGTACGCAGTAGAGCAGTGCAGTTTTCTCTCTCCTCCTCAGTGTCTTTGATTTGATCCCTTTCTGTGGCGATGAGGCTGAAGCATCATATCCTCCTTTATGATATCGTGTATATATATCATCAAGTTTTTTCACGGTTTAAGCCTTGTGGCCTTCCCTTAAGTACAGAGCCAGTGTCCTCTCTCTTCTCTTTCTTTCTACCAAGAACTTGAACTTGTACGTTTGGGGGTGGGGGTTCTCATCAAAATTCATTTCATTTCACCACTACAACAAGCTATTATCATAAACGCCAGCCTTAAAATTTTGAATTAATATAAAGTGTGATTTATTCATAGATTATTGGTATAGATCTTATCGGTGTTTAATCCCCCTTAGTTTCACAACACATCATAATTCATATCATATCATATGGTCTCTCTCCTTTTATGTTATTATGTTTCTCTTCTTTCATCATAACATGGTTGTTGGTTGAATTTATAATTACCCCTTCTGAGAAAGCACTCTCTTTTCTTTCTTTCTGAAATGAGAAATCTTTCACTCTCCTCTGGTGGCAAGCACTAGTGGCCGGTTAACGGTGGTGTGGTTCAATTCAAGGCCCTTGATGGTTTCCGTTCCAGTCAAGTCGTTTTCACCCTTCTTTCTTTCTTTCTCTCTCTCTCTTTCCTCCACGCTAGCTATGAGCAACAATTTCTATCTTTTATCATCTTGCCTAGCATTGTCAGCAAAAAAGTGATGCGCACCCACAACAAGGGGACATTGTGAGAGTACCACTGAAATTTTATATAAATTGCCCCATGTCAGGCTTCTGAGCGTAATTGCTGCTGTTATATTATATTATATGGTTGTATTGAATGTGCCACACCACACTACACTACCCATAAAAGTAGACCTCTCAGAATGAATGAGAAAAGATTGCTGCACTCACTTCCCTCTCTAGCTTATTTATCATGCATCCACCCCTTAACCTCTTTTTACTTCTGCCTGCAGCTATGCATTTTGTCTTTTTCTCTGCTCATTTTTCATTGCAATGCTAGCTGCATGGTACCTTTCTTGGGAATGTCAAAGCTTCTCACTTCTCCTATATATATATATATATATATATATATATATATATATATATATATATTTATACACACATATGCATGTATGTTAGCCTTTTCTTTTGACAAATGTGAAGCTCCATATGTGTATATAGAATACATATCTTTCAGCTCTTGTTGGTCATCAAAATTTATGCAGCTTTCAGGTCTTGGTTTTTTTTCATGATCTAATGTAT
The DNA here is from genome assembly GCA_013407115.1 of Glycine latifolia. NCBI lineage: Eukaryota > Viridiplantae > Streptophyta > Magnoliopsida > Fabales > Fabaceae > Glycine > Glycine latifolia. The sequence goes on from CM023946.1 coordinate 38,840,856, forward strand.
GTTTTACTGTGCCAGTGTGTCTATATAAGTGAAGATGTTCTACTTTCTAGTGTATATATTTGTAAATGAGTTTAATGTCTATATATGCAGCTTTCAGTTATTGGTTTCTATAACCTTTTTTTTTTTCTCTTTGTAAATAATTATAATATTTATTTGAAAATGGCAGGTTAGTGTTCCATACAGCAGTTTGCTAACCATAGTGACGGTTAGATGTGGACATTGTGCCAATTTGCTATCAGTTAACATGGGAGCGTCAATTCAAGCATTTCCCCCTCAAGACCCTCAGGTGTGTATGTATATATTATTTCACACTCTAGCTTTTTGGTCAATACCCTCTTTCTGACACTATGGGCAACTATGAATGATATAATATAATTTCTTTATACTATATATTGTTTTAAAAAATAAAAAAAGCTTTAAGTTTCATGAATGAATAACTACTGTGTGGTCTTTTTGTTAATTAATTATTCTGTTTAATGAATTTGTTGTTGATTAAGTCACGGAAACAGCATCTAAGCTTTGAAGAACCAAGCAGCTGCAAGGAACTGGGATCATCATCTTCAAAATGTAACAAAATAGCTCCATTTCATGAGGCAGTAGAGCATGAACAACCTAGGATTCCTCCCATTCGTCGTGAGCCCTCACACTCTATTAATTGATTAATTAATTAATTTGTCGATCTTTTTTTGTATTTGCTTTTGGTATCATAAATCTGAATGAACAAACAGGCAAGTATACATAGAACTTCTTAACACCATTCACAAATTATATTTAAGGATGAAAAAGACTCAAACTACCTGCTCCACAACAAGCTAGTAGCAGAAGCTAAATTTAATACTAAGTAATAGAGCAGAGCAAAACAAGCTCATCATTAAGTTGAGGCCACTTGTCATAATAACGAGTTTTTTTTTCCAGAGTCGGCGTCCATCTGAGCTAACCAGTTTTATTGTGCCCAATTGGGGCATCTTGTTTTCCTCCATCCATCAATTTTAATGGCCCCCCTCTAAGATGGTGACCTTACGTGACAAAAATTGACCCATCCTTAATTCATTGCTGTCATTGCCATGCCCTAGAACTAGAAATTCTATATAAATATTATATCATATAGTTATCCACGTGTAATTTCAATTTACACTTAGATATTCCACTCAGCATTATATAACAGCTCATTAGGGTAATTAAAGGAAAATGTTTGATAAACATCTAATCTAATGTGTTATCCAATATTTAAAGAAAAAATTAATAAATATATAAAATTATGGTATAATAAAAAAAATATTAATAAAATAAAAAACAATTTCTATATCATCTCTAATAAATATATTGGCACTGGCAAATGTAGTAGTAGACTAGTGGCAGTAGTAGTGTAGAACTTGAGATATTTAAGTGGGCGATTTTATAGCTGTAAGTGATCTGTACAAAGCAATGACGACAAAAATTGATTCAGAAATAACAAAGGAAAACCCAATGGATGGACTCTTGGATAAAGAAGTGAAATTCCAGTGCTATTTTGAATACTATAGGAGCAATATTTGTATGGTCCTCAACTACGTACCCATTTCTACAGCTTTAGTCTGTCCAAGAATGTGACCTTTTCTTGTGAAAAATATTTTCATCTCAACCTGATTTCTGTTGGTGACTTAATCTTTGACCTAAATTTTTTAGGCTACAAATGTACTCTAAATTTTACTTGATGATTGATATTGTATTGTATTATTTATTTAATATTCCAAATTAAATGATCTCTTGATTATTCTCGAACAGCTACAGAGAAGAGACATCGTGTTCCTTCTGCTTATAATCGCTTCATTAAGTAAGTATTCTTGCGAGTTTACTACTATTTTAAATCAACCTCCTTGCTTCTCCCTATCTTCTTTGTTATGCAGGATTTGTCTAATTCGTACATTATTTTGTTATTATTATTATCACAGATTTCCCGTAAAATTAACGTTAATTACAGTTATACTTTTCTTGATTAAAAAGTGGCACTTTAATTCCTTCCTTTTTCACCTTTTATAAGAACTATATATGTGTAGTTCGTACATAAAAATAATAGAGACAAGTCTAACGTTTTTATAGTTAATATATATATATATATATATATATATATATATATATATATAATGGTTTATAATTAAATGACAATAAATTTCCAGTGAATGTATTATTTATTTTAAGAATAATATATAAAATAATATTAAAGGTTTTTTACTCGAGAAAGATACAAGCATTATTAACATTAATCTCAAACGTCATCAAAATAGGTGTTTTTAATGGAAATCATTTTATATATTTTAAGAATATAAATTAAAAGGATTGTACTTTATTACTATACTTGGTTTTTTTTAATTTCTATTCAAACAAAAAAAATGATAAAAATTAGTCCAGTAAATATAATCTCTTACTTCTTAAATAAAGTTTTTGGGAATATTAAAATAAATATTAGAAAATATATAAATATGTGTGTGTGATATTCCATTTCAAAAAAAAAACATGAGAATAGACTAGAGATGATTCCATTCAGCAAAAACAAATAGCAAGTCTTTTCAACTGTCTGGTTTTGCAGGGAGGAAATTCAAAGGATTAAGGCTAGTAATCCAGATATCAGCCACAGGGAGGCTTTCAGCTCAGCAGCCAAAAACGTGAGTTTAAGCTTAATTAATAATTACTACATTTATCAATTATCATTGTGTGATCAACACAAGTGCATTCTAGCTTTCAATCTTTTTCATGTCTTTTGGAGCCACTTGCATGTGTCGGTTTACGGACACTATGCCTTGTCTCTTCTATAAACTTCTTGCTGAAGGTGACAATCCAATATTCCTACTATTATTGTAATTAAGAAATTTACCAATGGAATCATCCAGCACCTATATATATTGACGCTAATCTTGAGGGTATAAGGGGAAATCACATCCTTCAATTGGTTTCCATCCCCCGGGAAGTTCTATTTTAAGTAATACGTCCATAAATAAAAAACATGAATGTAGAATTGGGAAATTACATCATGCCACATATGGTTTACACACACATATATATAGAAGACGAGATGACAAAATCAAATATAGCATATTTGGATTATAATAATTTTCAACTCATGGTTTAACATAAAGAAAATTTTAACTCTTTTCATTTCCACTTATTTTTTTAGTAAGCTGCATTTCCACTTAAATGGTGATTTGAGAGATCCAAAGTCATGTTCAAACATGACACAATCAGGTTTTTGTTACATATACTTTTTTTTAATGGGGGAAACTCCGTAAATAGCACAAACTATGATTTTGAGGTGTGTATATATAATTATTATATATATACGACCATGCTTTTCTTTTGGTATATTATCCGACCATGCTTTTCGAAATCAATCTCTGAAGTTGGCAGCAAAATGAACTAGTGTTTCTATATACTAGATTGCATTAAGATTGTCATGAGGGATCTCTTTAGAGACATTAATAACTCTTAAAAAAAAACTGAGATTATCCAAATTCGAAACTTCCCCATCCTTATAGATATATAGTATTCGATTTAACAAATACTTAAATAAGGAAATTATATATATGGTATTATATAGAATGTTGATATTTAACATTACTTTTTCTTCATTATTTAAAGATTGGTGACTGTGAGTCCTGCATTAAGTAGCTTCTGTGTGCCTATGCGCACACGCAAATTTGAGAGTCAATCTTGTATAAAGAAAGTCTCCTAAAACAATGTACTGTATTAGAAAAGGAATGCGAAGTGACATTTTTTGTATAGGGCATATATTTAGGACATTTGATTGGGTAATTAAGTCCACTATCAGCACTAAAGCATATCTAATTTCCCTTTTACAATATCTACAACCAGTCAAGTATACGTATGAGGTCAAGTTTGATAGGCCATAGCCAATTTTATGATAAGTTTCTTAACCCTAAAAACATGATCTAAAATTGGGAGTGTTTTTTATTAGTTAATACTTTACATGCATGCTGCCCTCGTTCATTATGGCATCAGGCCATAATTTCCAATCACATATGCTATAACACCATTGGCGATTGTCTAGTCCGTGTACATGTGATTCCATGATCTTATCATTCTTAGGTACTATAGTATGCTCCTTTGGTCTATCTTATTGTTCCTATGTACTATAGGATGCTCTTCACCACATATTATTATTTGGGATATATAAAATTCCTATGACTGTTTGAATCTGTAGGCCAAATTTATGGATGCATGTTAATTTGTATAAGAAGAGTATTATTCATCACATATATTAGATTTTTTACAACAAACTCCCCCTTTAAATAACCTCTATGGTTTGTAAAATGTTATTCATTTTAGTTCTTAATGTCATTAAAATTAAGATATAGAAAAAATAACCAGAATAAACTTGAAAGTTCTCTAAAGTAAGTTACTAAAATAAAGAGTTACCTTGTATTAGTAAAGGAGAAAGAAATAAATTGTGAGTTTGAAATATTTTGCTAACAAAAATTAATAAATTAGTTGATAAACAAAAACAACACTGTATTGTATCAGTATATACATCTTTTGTCACCCCAAGAAATTTGTCTTTCTGAATGACTCATTTATATGTGTATGTGTATGCAGTGGGCACATTTCCCTCACATTCACTTTGGGTTAAAGAACTTAAAGCTGGATGGCAACAAGCAAGAAAAGTTGGACCAGGGGGAAGGAGATGAAAAGTCTAATGGATTCTACTGATGATATAAATGGAAGCCTGTGAGTATGAACTTGTTTTTGTCATGCTTGACCTAAATCAGTGAAAAATGCGGTTGATCAAATTTCTTCCCAATATATCGTACAACTGGATGGGAGACTCCTGCAAGTTAACCTCAGCCTCTCACACCAATGTTTAATAGTACTACATATACATGTATTGCCCTTTTCTATATATCGTTGTTATGAAATGATTGCTATTCTTGTGATTGCATTTATTGTGTTGAATTTGAGCACTTAAGTAAACAACACGTTCCTCTATATATCATAATGATGTCCCTTTATAATATGATCATGATCTATAATATTATTGGAGTATGCATATTTTTAATCTCTCTTAGCTTCCACACACAAACACAAAAAAATAAGGATTGTTGCATTTATATTATACTATTTAATTTATTCTTTTTATGATAACCAAGCACACCCAATATTATTTCACCCTCTCATAGGACCACATGAACACTTTTTACATTTTTTTTATCAGAATGAAGGTTACCGTTTGACCATTTTTGGGTATATGGTGCTTCCTCCCGAGGAACTCTTTTTACCCACCATGTTGCATGTTAGTTGCTTAAATAAATTAAAGATTGTAATTATATTTACTCTTTAATTGATTCATTTTAATTTTCTTCTTTTTTCTTTCTATTTTTCTTCCCGGACCATTTGGTTCAGTTAATGGAGTACAGACCTATTAAAAGAGCAACATGTAGTGCAGGTTCTGCATGCATGATCACCTGCCACAATCGCAGAACTCAGTTTGTTTTTAAGCTTCTAAGTAAAAAAGAGGAAGGAATTGTATAGAAAGGAGTGAGGAAAGAGAACCCTAATTTCCTTTCAATTTTCTTTATAAAATCAAAGCACTGTACAAGTTAAATAAACCAGTAAAACAATAGCAGCCATGACCCAAGCTAGGAAAAAAAGGTGGCGAAAGAAAACCTGACATAATCATGAAGCATCATTGTATTCTAGAGCTAGTTGCATTTACTTGTGAAGTATTCTATTATTTAAAAGGATATTGTAAATTTGTAATATAGTCTTTAACCTCAGTATAACATTTTCTTTATATATTAAGTTGGTCATGCAATTGTAAGCAAGAGTATATTATTAGATAAAATCTTCCTCAAGTAGATCGAGATCCCGAAATTTTAGTGTAGCAAAACGATGAAACTCTTTAATAATAATAATATACAAACTATTTGTTTCAATAATAATTAAAATGTAATAGTCATATTATTAAATTTAATATTCATGTATTCAAATATTGCAATTTTCCATATCTTTAAGCATCTCATCAAACTCTCATTAAAAAAAAAAACAGCTCAATCAGTAAATAAATGAGTGAACCCAGTTAGTTGGCATTCATTGATGTAGATCTGTATCTTTTTGGCCTTTTACAGTTATACTTGCGTATCCGTATTACCACAATTAATTTCATTTTCACCTTTCACTTTTACAATTTTATATATAAATTTATAAAGAGAAAGAGTTTAATTTTGATACTTTATAAGTGTAAAGTTCTTTACACTGTCCATTAATTAAAAAATCATTCTACATATAATTTTTAAATAATTATAACAAAATCTATAATTTATGTCTATGTCCTAATTTATAATTAAAATGAAAGTGTCAAAGAATTAAAGTTCATACTGATAGTATATTCCAAGTTCATATATATTTTTGTATGTTTCGTGTGAAAGTATGTATTTAACTTGTAGTAGTATGTAATAATAATAATAATAATAATGGATAGTAATTAATATTAATAAAATGTAAAGTTTAAAAAATATATGTTGTTGGGTTGGAAAAAATAGTTATTTAAGTTGCAAAAAGTAATAATGAATGATGTATATATGATGGTGGGACTCACTTAAATATAATATTATATAATAGTCTGTAATTAAATAATATTGGCACAAAATTTTACACTTTTAATATATTTAAATTATAATGTATGTGTACATTATGAAATAAAACAAAGAAAGAATGTTTATATTTTGACAATAAAAAATTTAAACATTCAATTAATAATTCTTTTTAATTTTTTATTTTTATCACATTATATCATATCATGAATCAAATTAAATCAATTAGTTATTTCTGTTCTTTTTAAATAACTCTTGAGTTGTATATATTTTTAGAGGAAAAAATAATTAATTTGATTGATATAATGTAATAAAAAATTATTTATTGAATGTTTAAAAATTTTAATTATCAAGATATAAACACTCTAGTGTAATTAATGTAAGATGACAAAGTGTGAAAATGCGCGTGACTCATGAATTGATGACTGTTGGAAGCAGAATATTGGATGGTACCTGCAGATGCAGATAGAGTTAGTTTCTCTTGAAATAATGAAATACTACTATTACTTCAGTCATGGTGAGGTGACGTATAATGTTTGACACAGTAGACATTGTGGCTATATATGGTTATGACATGCATGCTTATTTATAATGCTACTATTTCACGATGTCCTAAATCTAATATGGGTCATGCCTGTCTTTGGATGATAATGTTGGATCCTTCATTCAAGGAAAGCACACGTGAGAGACATGTTTGCTGCTACTGCATATGTGTTCTTCATACTAAACTGCACAAACCTAACCTAGCTCCCATAATATATATTATCCCATTTGTATTAGACATGTGGGGTTTTACGTTATGACCAAATAGTATTATAATATATACAGTTTCTTTTCTAGATTTGAATTACTTATACAATGTAATTTGTCCAAAATGTTTACAGCATAAAAAAATATGTATGTAGGTTATTCAGTGATAATTAACTTTATCAATTTCCATTAGCCCCCTTTTTCTAATTAATACCACGAAAAGAAAATAAAAATGCATTAGTTATCATCATCATCATC
>CM023946.1:38848454-38898050 GCA_013407115.1 Glycine latifolia
ATTATTATTATTATTATTATTATTATTATTATTATTATTATTATTATTATTATTATTTTGATTCCACTAACCAAAAACAAAATCAGATTAAAAAAGGATTTAAATTTATAGACATATGAGAGGAAGCTAGATATCCAAGTGTTAGGAGGGTTTTCTTTTCAAATAAGGTCAACTTTAAATGTAAGAGATTTTTTTTAAAAGAAAAAAAGTTCATTCACTTTAAGAAATCTAGTTTTTTATTGCCACATTATTGCACTGTCACACACGTGGTCTACATTAACAACATTTTGTTGCTTAGCATTTAATAAAAATATTGTCAAAAGACAACATTTAAAAAATACTGACAAATATAAATAAATATTATTTATATATTTTTATTGATATTTTGTTAAATATTGTATATAAGTTTTGCATAACATTTGATAAAATGTAACAAAAATATATTAATAACATATATTCATATTTGATAAACATTTTTAAATGTTACTAAAAGTTTTTAATAATATTTTTACTAAGTGTTAGACAAAAAATGTTCTTAAAGATCACATGTGTGTGATGACATAAATATAGAGTATCTATAATTTGTGTCAATAATTAATCTTTATCACAATTTTTAGTAAAATCTTTTATTCTAATCACTTTTTTTATTTATAAAGTTTAAATATAAGATTTTGCTTAAGAAGATTCAACTCAGTATTACTCACACGAACAACTTATTAATTAAAATAAAACATTTATATTATATTATTTTACTAGTTTATTTAGGAATTTTAGTTTGATTCAAACTGTTTTATCACTTTAAAATTTAAAAAATATTAATAGTTTTTTATTTTACTAGTTCGTTTTGAGAATTATATTAAATTAAATGAGAAAAACATAAATAGAGTGAAAGAATAAATTAATTAAATATAGTTTTCCAAAGCTTAAGGTTATTTAAATATAACTTGCCAAAAATTAATTAAATTAAATAGAGTGATCATCAATTTTGGGATGAAAACAATTAAGCTTCTTAAATTAGCTTCTTTTTTTTTTCTTTCCTAATTCAACCTTTGCACACTTCTGTCCCCCTCTCTCCTCTCTTGCTTCTCTTTGTCTCGCACCGTTTAATGATTAATACTTAATAGGTGAAATAAATGTAAGATTAGTAACAATGTTCGATAAAATGAATAAAGATCACAAAATTACAAGCATGGTGGTGATATAAATAGGATATAATTATAGAAGATTAGTGATAAATTGGAGTTTGTCTGGTGGGAAGAGGTCAAATATAGAGAATCTGAAAGGTCAAATCAAATAGGTAGGTAGGGTTAATTAGGTCCATGTGTGGCTCTCAGAAATTGGGTCATGTCTGGTCGATGGATGACTTGACTTTATCTTTCACTGCAGAAAACAATAAATAGATGTCTCTGATCTCAACCTATTCGGACTGTCATGTCACTTACACCTAAGCAACATACCTACTTACCCATAAACCCTATGCCATGTTTGGTCCCGTCAAAATCCATACAATTTTCTTAATTATAGAACAATTTTATAGGTGCAAATAGTGCAATGCAATCCGTTTAAGTTGTTTAAGCTAGTATTTATTTTCCAAATTATTGTTTATTTTATATTATTAAATTTATAGTAAATAAATTTCTTTACACACACAAATATAATAATTAAATTTATAACAAATAAATATTTTTAAACATATAAGTTATATTTTATATTTATGTATATTAATTAAACAACATGTAATATGTTTGAGTCTATTTTAAAATGTTGATGATTTAAAAAAAAATTAAAATTAAAATTTAAAAAAGATGAAACATGATGAATAAAAGACATAAACAATTAAGAAAATTAAGTATGCCAATGAAGATAAAAAATAATTGTTTAACATAATCAAGAAATTAAACCCTTTGAGTTATGTGTTACATTGAATTAAATTTAAAATTAAAATTAAGAAGTATATTTTTTATATGAATAAAAACTTAAAAATAAAAATAAACGTTCAATATATGATATTGGAACAAGACATGCGCCTTAATAAGAGTGATAATAATTGCCAAAAGCATTCTCATTTTAAAAATAAAAATAAAAAATAAGAACACTCTTATTAGTGAATTGTTCTTAAAAATTTAGTCTTATTTAAAATGATTCAAGAATGAAAAAAATGGGTATGTTTGGTTTATATAGAAGAAAGTGAAAGCAATTTTTTTAGAAAGTGAGATAATTTTATAGATTTTTGGTTAAAAAAAAAGAATGAAAAAATTGAAATATATAATGACAAAAATATCCCTGATATAAAAATAATGTAAAGATAAGGACATTTTTTTTATTTAATTAGTAAAGTCAAATTTCCCATGCATTCCGTACACTTTGGAGGGATTAGCAATAGAAATGGATTATTATTCACCAAAAATAGGTTTTTTATGATTATTTTTTTTACATGGTACCAAGCTGTGGAAGGAAAGAAGAGTTCGGTGCTTTCCACTCCTTTCTATCTGTTGGGTTTATCGTGTTTCAAACACATTCTACAATATTGCTTTTAACTTTTGTTTTAATTTGCTTTCCTTTTGTCACTTTTTATTATTATTTTTTACCCAAATTGAATGGGAAAAAATAGGAAATGTTGTTTCATATCTACATTTTATTTACATCTTTGGGTTAGAAGATAGTAAGTATATCCCAAAAGTTAAATTATTTTATCTGTTATAAAGAACTTTTTAAATTATTCTCCTACTAAAAAGAATTGCATTTATGGTTTATAAAATTTACCTAGTCCCATTAGTATAAACCTTTTTTTAACAAAAATTAAAGTGCCGGTATAAATATTGTTTATACACTATCATTGAAATGTATTATATTAACAAGATGTACTAATAAAATACTACGTAGATTATTATTTTTACTAATATATATTTTTTTTGTATAATGTAGCATACTATTTTAGCATCAATACCCACAATGTTAAATATTAATTAATAATTTATCTTTTGTTAGACAAAAGTTGATAGTAAATAATCTTTGGGTTTTATTACAAATATTACCACTCAATTTTATTATTTTGCAATTTTTATAATTTAAGATTAATTTTTGCAAATTTTATCATCAAAATTTTTAATTTTTGTGCATTTTAATTATTATCACTGACGAAAAGGTGAATGATTTTGACTTTTGATATAGATCGTAATTATAATTGTATGTAAAAAAATGACTTTTCTACATCGATTATAATTACTACCGATGACCAAAAATCTAGAAAAAATTATTCTTTACATTGTTTTGTTATCAACATGATGACAAAATGCATAAAATAGAAATTTTGAATAATAAATTTTGTGAAATGTTAAAAGTTTGATGATAAAATATGTGAAATTTTTTTTGAGTAACTGTAAAATTATGAAAGTTGAATAGTAAAATTTGTAAAAATAAAACTTAATTAATAAAATAATAAAAGTTTGATGATAAAGTTTGTAATTAAACCTAATTTTTTTCTAATATCTTGTTATTGAGGTTATTTTTCAACAATTGTCATGCATACTCCCACTAAATATTGAGGTTATATTTCAACAGTCGATAGTATATAATACATGTTAAATATGACAATTGACATGTTATTGAGGTTATTATATACACACGCGGGCTCTAATGATACATTGTAATTGTTCAGTCGATAGTATATAATACATGTTAAATATAACAATTGACATGTTATTGAGGTTATTATATACACACGCGGGCTCTAATGATACATTGTAATTGTTCTGTTTAACATCGAGATTTTAGTAGGATCATTTTCCTATACAAATTTCCATGGAACTCATTATAATTGTTTTTGTTTTTTAAGAATTTTTTTGTATCTATCTTTTAGTCAACCCTTGCGTCATTGGAAATATAGAGCTATCAAAAGTTCAGAACTCAGAAGTATATATCTTTCTTCGCTTTTTTTTTTTTGACAAGTTCTTCACCGTTAATCAAAGACACTTTAATTTTTTTTAGCAATGTACCATTCTCCTTCATCATGCTTAATATTATTTTTGAAGTCAACTTAGAGAAAGAAAAGAATGTTGAAACTTCCAAATGGTGTTTTGGATTCTTTATCAATGAATGTTGGATCAGTTGACCACTTGTACCCGTTAGAGTCTTATAAAGCATGTTAAGATTAGTTAGTCAAGAACAAAAGAACTGAAATTTTAGTGCTGGCATGGGATTACTTTGTAAATTAAAAAGAAATGGATTGAAAATGTAAGTGAGAGGTTAATAATTTTATATGAATTTTAAAAAAAAAGACTTGGTGTTATTAATTTATTCTAATCTATTTTACAAAAAACAAATAATAAAACTTATTAGTAAATTTTTTTATCCATAAAATAAAAAAAATATAATTTTTTTTTAAAATAATTCACATTTTCTTCCCAACCACGAAGCTAGACTCATTGATTTTATGATTGTAAATTTGAGATCATAAAGTCTTAGCTTGATTTTCTTTTGCCTCACATTCAGATTCTAGTTTCTTAATTTTAGACTTCAATGTGGTAATTTCTTCATTCAATGCTTTATGTTCCTCTGAATTGCCATTTTTACAATCTTCAAAACTTTGGGTTTGTTTCTTAATAGCTTCCATGGTCTTCCTGAGTGACCGAAGCTCTCTTATGTAATGGTGCAATCTATCAATCATCAGAGAGAGGAACAGTACAAACCCTGCACACATTATATGTTAAAGATCAAATTCAAGAACTAAATAATATATTATTAATAAAACAAATAAATAAAAACTGCACTAAATAAAGAATCATCCAACTCACAACACTCATAACACAAAAAATAACTTATTACAACCATTAGATTCTAAGAAAATGAATGATGAGGATGGAATGTAACTTTAAAAGAGTTACACTTTATGTAAGTTAATTCATCCTCATATATAATGTAAAATAAGAAAATGCAAATCTGGAAATACAATTCTACCCTCTCTTAAGGCAAGCAATAGGAATGCACCAAAAACCCTTGATGGCCTTGTCTGTGGGCCCCACGATATTCGGGGGTTTTGGTCACGAAGCTCGGTGATGAAAAAAAGACGTAGAAGAAAACAAAAAAGTTGCACAATGTCATTTTCTAGTTAGACTCTTTTTTTTTTCATTTTCTAAAGTCAAAAAGTCGTCTTCTTCATTTTTTTTAAAACAAAGTTGAAGAAAAAATTTAAGATTTAGTATTACCAACCTTCCAATGCCTCTTTTCCTTAAATAGTGAAGCCACTTGGACCCTTTGGTGGTCCCATGATAGAAGGGGATATGATAGGATAATAATTTTATCATATTACAATTCATTACTTGTTACGTCATAAATATGATAATATTATCATGTTTTTTTTATCTTATTCTATTATTTTATTCTATTTTTACCTTATATAATTTGTTTATAATGTGATCCACTATTCATCCAAGGAATCCATAAAAGAAAATAAATAAATAAATTTACGAGACCAAATTAAAAAGAAATAGAATCAAAAGGCAAAAACACTTTTTCGTTTATAATTATAATCGTATCCAATTTATATTCTACCAATGTTGGATTTGATTTGCCATAAAATCTTTTGCATGTACCTAGCTTTATGATTTCTTCTTTTCTTATTCTCAATGCTTCTCCTCAGTGACAAAACCACACAAGTTCTTCATCTCATGTCTCTCATGCAACTCTCCTTCCTCTTTCATTTTCTGCTTTACACTCCTTTTCCATTTTCCTTTCACTTAATTCTAACCCTTTCTCCTCTACATTTCCTTTTGTCCATGAGTAGTTTGTCAACGTTTGCCAAATGGTGTCAACTTGTCAACTTTCTTCTTACTCTTTGTTCATATTTTTTTCCTAACCACCCTAGCTTGTTGCAATGTAGAGATGAATGGTGTGGGATTAGGCACTTGTAGTGCTTCTCCTCACACTTTATTTATTATTAATAAAATTTTAGATGGAGATGAACGTGCTGAGGACTGAGGAGTGTATAGTGACAATTAGAGCTTGCTACAGTGCATGTTACTAGCACTTTATCGCTGCCCAGAGATGTAAATGAATGTCTACAACAACCTTGCATTCATAGATTATAATATTTTACCTTTTTAATATAATTTCTTTTTTATGACATTCTGATTTAATCAATCACATGCTCTATTAGAAGCAAAAGCAATTATTCATTGATGAACCTTAATATACTTACCATGGGAAAACTATGCTTCTGGATTTTCTTAAATGTTAAAATTAATTTCCATTACAATAAAAGGAGTACAAATCAACGGTAACCTTTATCATTTGCTTCTGTTTATTTTTTTCCTTTCTACATTTATTTTTATTGTAATGCAAAAAAGGAAATATTCAAAAGTTAAAAAGTTAAAACGGATTCCTGAGTGATAAATCAATAGCAAATTTGTTCTAATATAAACTTTTAATAATTAAGTTAATTCTGAATATGCTTTTTCTCTTTAGATATAATTATGTAAAGTATTTAATTATACGGATTATTTTTACGTTTTTTAAGTTTTGAATGTTTTTTATTTTTTTAAAATTTATTTAAATTGAAAAATAAATACTCGCTAATAATCTTTGAATAACAAATACATATAACGGACTCTAAAGCCATCATCATCGTTCATTTTTGTATCATGTTAAAAGAGAAATGTACACAAATTAAGTCAATAAGAATTGTTTCCATTTTTTTAAAAATTTCAATGTATAAGAATTGTTCATTTTATGAATTTTAATTTATAATATAATTTTCAATTAAGTTAGGGAAAATAATCTTTAAAAATCACTTAGTAAAAGCTAAATGACTTAAACCATGAAGTGTGTGCATCAACTAACACAATGTGAGATTGTTTTAGTTTAACATGTGGTTTCGAATTTGAGACATATGTTCAATTACATTAAATATTCAAAGAGATAAATTTGCTCCTTATAACAATCCTATCGGATGAAAACATAATTATTTTCTGGAGAGGATACATGTTTCTCAATTAATCTAATTGGTTTATATTTAACATATTATTAATCAAATTTATATGAGCCAACATTATGTCAAATTGGTTGCATTAAACTACATTCAATTTTGACCATAAATAATAATAAAATAATTAATTAAATATATAAGTAACAACACCCTATTTTTGAATTTTTATTTCATTTTTATCAAGTTAATTTTTAAAAAATTAAAATACAATTAAATTTATCTTATTCATTCCTGAGGTTATAACAACATCATGGTTTATGCTCTTGCCATGCCATTATTTCATAATCATGCTTTTCTCATTCCATTATCTTTCATGAAGAAACGATTCAATATCTCCTACCCCTTCCTCGTCTCTTTATTTCTTTTTCCATAGCTCCTTCATCCACTTTTGTCGAAGCTATCACCGTTCCTCAATGGCGCCCACAGACAAGGCCATCAAGGGGAGCATGACAAGTAATTATCCAACCGCACTCATCTATAGGTATTAGGATTTAAAATTTCAAATTCTAGTTTTTTCTTCTTTTTTTTTTTTTTTATCATCTTTCTCTATGTATTCAATGTTTCTTCTATCGAAGGTGTGTATGAAATGATAAGAGGATCAACAATACTGTGTCCTTCATTGGCTTTGGAAGAGTTTTACTTGATTCATATTTTTCTGGAAACATATTTCTTAAAAATATATATCAAATATGAAAAATTCAGTTTTTTAAATTAGAATTCATAAAAAAGTGATTTTTTTCTCCTATCAAACAACCCTAAAAGTGAATTCTTATCACTCCTAATGAGATGTGTTACTCATACAACCACTCATACAACATCATTTTATTTCTTTACATTACATTATCTATCTATATAGATATATAAAACTGCCCAACAATAGGACATGTATCAACATTGTACATGATTTTTTTTATCCTGCATTTTCTTTTTCTTCTTTTACATTCTGGCATTCTGCGTGCGTCAAAATTGTACAATATTTTTTTTCTCTTCTTTTACATTCTGCATTTATTTTTTAAAATTGGAATTTCACTGCCCGTGCTTTGCACGGATTCAGTGTTCTAGTTTATTATATAATTTATCATATCTCTTTTTTTTTCCTATTAGTTGTACAATTTGTTGTACACATGACATTTCTCTTATTTAATTTGTTTGTTATTTCAGCTCCCTTCCATGTTAAACACTGAAGACATGGCTCGTTACTATGGGCTGGAAAAAGAGCAAGTCATTAAGATCACTGGAAGTATTTAGATTAATAAATCTCACATATATTACAGCCGTGTCGTGTATATAATACTTATTATATTTGTTTTAAAACCTAAACAAAGTGGCTGACAAGTTAGCAAGAGGGGTGTCTTTAGTAATACACTTTTAATGTGTTTTTTCATTATTATTATTTTATTAGATGTGTTTTGTCATTAGTTAAATTTTAGTATAAATCATAAAATGATAAATGAGACTAGCTTTTTTAAGAGATAAATGAGACTAGTTAAAACAGAGAAATCTATATAAATTGTGATTCTTAATAAATTTCATATTATTTGCATTTCGAGCTTCTTTGTTTCAGTTCTTTTCAAGAAGTTTTCTTAATTTTTTAATGTTTGTTTAAGTTTTGAAAAAAAAGAGAATATAAAATAATAGCCAATAGGTTTCTAATTTTTTTCAAGAAAGCTATTGGCTTTTGAAAAAGTTGCAACGTAACAAGTTTCTAAATAAGAAGCTTTTTTATAATTATAAACTAAATAAAAATATTTTTTTCTTACAATAAATTTTTAAAATGTAAATTAACTTTATATTTGTTTTTTAAATTAAACAAAAGGACTAGCATTTCTTTTCGGATGATTGTGCAAAGCAAAGAGATCTGTCATACCTTCTGAGTTTTTTAAAATATCATAAAAAAATTAAGTGAAAATTTCCTTGCGAACATCTCATTCATTTTAAAACATGTTTGTGAACAAGAAAGTATTCTTTCACAGAAATAAAGATTTTTCTGCTGGCAAATACTAGCTTTGCAAGAAAATCATGGGGCTGGTTGCCACCTTTAGATGAAATCACATGTCTTATGAAAAATGAAATTTACACGATCTTATGATTCTTAATAAATCTCAATGAATAGATATATGTATTTGAAAAAATATATTACTAACCTTGTCAATTGGATCACTTTTTTAGAGTGATCACATCGTTCAATTCATGTTATGAAAAGTCATTTTTAAAATATTTTAATATGCTCAAGTTTTTGAAAAAAAAACAAATGGTTTCAATTCATATATATATATTGCAATTTTAGCTCTCAACATCTTCCAATTCTTGTTATGCCCAAGTGATCAGATGAATAAGGATCTTAAATATGCCTAAAAAACCCTCAGGAACCAGCAGAACATTATAAAAGTTTCCAATGTGGTTTCACTATTTTGAGGATTATATAAAACTGAAACTAAATACCATCACTTTCCCCTGCAAAAGGTAAACACACTTTCAGTTGGTAGCAGTGGCATACCAAGAATGATGTTCAACATTTGCATCCATTAACCTTTAGTTGTGTATACACTAACTCATACTATTGACACAAAATAAACTTCTTTGCTATGTTTTGTAGCAAAAGTGGTAACCACTTGATACACCTACGATTCAATGTTCACACTAGGTCTCAGAAGCTTGAGCTTCAGCCTGAACCTGGGAAACTTCCGGAGGCGGGCTTTCAGGTTGAATAGATGAGGATAGTTCTGCCTCACTTGGCACAGACACTTTAGTAATTTCTGGCGGCGTGAACTTGTTGATGTAGTAACTAAGTGATGGTCCAGAGTATTGAGCCGTCTGGATCTGAGGAGGAGCATTCTTACCAACTTGTAGCAGTACCGACGATGCTGCTGCAATTGATATCAGAGCAAGGCCTGCAGCAATTGCCGCTGTGTTCTCAGCTCCATCAGACGAAGAGCCAGCATTTCCTGAACTTATAGCACTTTCTGCAACATAAACTGCTGGCTGGAAAGGCCATAAGGAGTGTGTTAGACAAATTCATCATATTTGTCATTGATTTGTTTGGATAAACTTCTTATAAGCACTTGTAGATAAGAAGGGTAAAATGAATTGAGCTTCTCCTATAAGCTAAAATCAACTTATGCACTTCAAATTTTAGAGAAGTTAGAGGAGAATTTCTACAAAATCTAAGTACAGGACATAAGTTCAGAACAAGTCTATGTTCACATGAATTCGTCAATTTGGCACAAGCTGCCATTCTCAGCAACTAACCTCAAAATTGGTATCTACATACTAACAATATATGTATGATTGTCTAAATAATAATATCTTAACAATTATCACACTACCAGGTTTTGCTGCATATTTGCTTGCTTCACAATAAACATTAAACTTCAACAAATTAAAAGAATAATACATATAAAAAAAACAATAGAAACTTTTAATAAAACGTTGCATGCCTGTAATTTAGTTAAAATAGAAAAAAAATACTAACCTCAACTGAATATATGTTTGTCTGCCCAGCAGTGTCCTTCTCAACATAGCCAGTCCAACCCGGCTTACGACGAGGTGGGAATGTACCCACTACTTTCGTCTTCTCCCCAGCTAACCATTCCACACTGACCTTCCCTACCTAAATCACCATCTACAGAGGATTAGCTTCCTTTGTTTCTAAATGAATGCAGAAGCTACACACATGGATGATATAGCTTTCATCTTTTGTTAATAATAATGCATGAATGTGTATATGCAGGCATCTCAATTAGAAAGTCAGGCAAAAGATGAAGTGGCAAATAATTGGAAACACATTGAAATTTAGGTGAAACTGAAAAGATGCAAATTTCATTAACATACAAATGTGTTTCACATAGAAAGGCTCAATGACATAAAATAGAATTCCTAAATTATCCTTAATATTATTGAATACATCTCTGAACATAAATAATGCCCTTAAATTTTGCTAAATGCTAATTCCCCTAAAATAGTACTAGTTTTTGAGACACAGCTTTTATAAAATCCCTAATTCCCACTCCTCATTTTTCTTAGTCGTAATTAAGCTAATTCACAGAATTTGCATTGAGCACAAAAACACAAATCCTCTAATATAAGAACAAACCGTTTGGAACTACTATAGTAACATACAAAAAGGGACAAGCATACAATATTTGTGCTGTAGGCAATATAGGAAATGCCAATTGCAAAATTACATATGCCAGCAAATCACAAATTTGAACCTAAACTTGACATATTCTGCAATGTGAGTCAGTGTGCCCAGCATAGATCTAATGACAATGATCCTTTCAAGCCTAAATCATTCCACTCTTGACAATAAAATTATGCTAACATCTGACAAATAAGTAACATAAGTAATTCAAAAACATACCTCAACTAAAAAATTATTATGACCCTTAAATTGACCAAAAGCCCAAAACTAATAAGCAGAACAACAATATACCAAGACAGAACATGTAAAACTAATATACCCAAGGGAAACTTATTTTTCAATTTTCATTATTACTATATTCTTACGGACCCCCATTTTTCCTTTATCATATTTTGCCTCTTTTTCTCAGCCTCCAAAGAGACATAACAGGCAAAACAAAGTAGGACGAAACACCCCACAATCTCCAAATTGGTTAAGAAAACTCACTTCCTTATCCGGGGCACACTCTTCCTCATTGCAGTCAGCGTCATCAGAATCAGCTCTAACAGTGAACAAAGAAAACCTTCTCTTACTGTTCTTTTGGTGCTTCAAGGAGAATCTCCTGGAAGAAAAGGCATAGGTGTTGGCTGCTAAGGTTGCTTGCAATGCGCAAGCCATTACCAGGGATGAATGAAAGAGAAAGAACTCTAAAATTAAAATTAAAGCCTTAAAGGAAATTGAGTTTTAAAGAAGAAACAATTAAAAAGGTTCCAAGAAAGTTAAGATTTTGGTTGTGTTTTGAAGGAGATCTTAGGAGTTGTGGTGGTTTAGTGGGTGAAACTGAACAGAATTTTGTGTGTTGAGGATTGGTGTTTTGTGGTGGAGCTTAAACCTTAAAGGGACAAGTTGTGTGGGATATGTCATATGTGGACACATGGATTGGTGGAAAAAATATCTGATGGACATAGTTCCATGTAGCTGAAAAAAAAACATCTCTTGCATGGGTCTAATCTTGCTAGCCACATATGTATCATGAACCGTGGACGATTTGTGGTTTTTCAACAAAATTTCTTTGACAAAAAAAAAAAAAATATATATATATATATATATATATATATATATATTATTTTATTTTATTTTAAATTTTATTGAACAGTTAAATTTGGGTTATCGATATTTAGAATACTAAAGTGTGTGGCAGTAAAAAAAATTGTAGAGTGTGTGACACTGTGACCATGAAATGCACGGATTAAACATTGTTTATAAATATTTTCATGGTAATTTTGTGTTCTTCTTTCT
Organism: Glycine latifolia; assembly: GCA_013407115.1. Taxonomy (NCBI): domain Eukaryota; kingdom Viridiplantae; phylum Streptophyta; class Magnoliopsida; order Fabales; family Fabaceae; genus Glycine; species Glycine latifolia. The sequence goes on from CM023946.1 coordinate 38,860,856, forward strand.
ATCTTAACCGAGGATCTAGGAGCAGTTTGAGAAGCTGTGCTACTTCTTTGCTGTATGCAGTTTGTGGATGATGTTAAAAAACAAGAGCAGCTTATCATGATTCATGGGTACCTTTATCTACGGTGTTGTTAGTTGGAGTAATTTTGCTATGCTACATGGAGTTGGATTACTATATCTGCTAAAAACTAAAATTTTATTAAAATAAGTATTTTAAAAGATATTAAACAAATTCATCCAACATGCTTATTTAGAAACAAAATTATTAAAAAAATTATTTAAATTTATTTATTAAAATAAACACTTATTTTAATAAAAAATAATTTTTTATTTAGTGTATTTATTTAAACTATTTTTGTTTAAATAAAGTAATTCTTTATTTATTTTAAAAAATAATTTTTATCTGTTTCTTAAAATATCATTTAAGTAAAAAATATTTATTTTAACATAATTTTTTTAAATTTAAACAAACTCGTCGTTTAAATTATTTTGCTTAAAAAATTATTTTTTACTTATTTTGATAAGTAAATCATATGTTTATTAAAAGATATTATTTTTTTTAAAAAACACTTATTTGAAATTTTTTTTTAAGCTTAAACATATCAATTCATCATTTTATAAATGTTTATAAGGTGTTGTATGTAATTTTGTAATTAAAAAAACAATTATAAAATTATCATACCAAACATATTGAAAATCAATTTTATTTAAAAAGCACTGTTTATAATTGTAAGCAAACACACTTACAGTTTCTGCTTTTATAAAAATCACTTTTTAAAAAAAAAGCAATTGTTTTTTACCTAAAAAAACTCACCCATGATTATTTAGTTTTATATATACACTAATTCGATTTCCCTTCTTTTAACGTGAGTTTATTAAAAAAAACAAATCTACCAAACAGGCCCGTAAATGTCATATACAATCTCGACCCTCTTCTTTTGTGGTTCGCCATCGCCAAGTTTGTGGTTTTAGTTTCTGAATCGATTTCGAAGTCATCCAACCAGGTACCTTTGGTTTTCTCTCCTATTTCGGTTGCAATTTCGGCATTGCTTACCGATTAATTAATTAATTAATTAATATCTAAAGGAAATTGGTTAAGAGTTGAAGATTAGGGTTTTGAGAGGAGCATCAATTGAACACGCGTGGTTTATATATAGACTTTGTGTTTTTGCTCTCTTTTTTTAAACTTTGGAATTCTCTTGTTTATTTCCTACATGAATTTTGACTCTTAATGAGTTTTTTTCTATGGAAAACAATAGCATATTAATCATGAAAATTCCAGATTTGGATTTGTTCTTAGTGTAAGTTTTACTTCACATTCGGACTTGTTCTCTGCATATTGCATAATCCGCATGGGGTTATTCTTCTGGCAGCAGTTGTTGGGCTATACAACATGGAATCATGCACTGTTTATTTCTTTTCAAAGTTAACATAGGGATTTTAAGCATGAAAATTTTCAGATTTTGGTTCCTTTGAATTTAATATCAGTTTTCTTCTGCACTCAAGGTTTGGTTTTGTGTGTGATATGTATGTTAGATTTTTGGGTAATTCAACTGATAGATTGGACTTCTTATTTCTTCTTTGGGTGCTGTAATTTGTCTTGGTATGAGAGTTTCTCATGCCTTTGTCTTTTATGTTTTGTTGTAGAGGAATGTTAAGAACACACTCCCTCTAATTGAATGAAATTTATTGGAAATCACGAAAGTTTGTGGGTCCCACATCATGATTTTGTAATTTTCAATTAATTTTATCCTATAAGAGTGTGTTGTTAGCACTTCTCTTTGTTGTATGTAGATTTGGTGTTTGGCAGGAGACTGTTTGAAAATTCTTATGATGTTTTTTGTTGCACAAATATTTTTCAAAGAATTATGTGGTTTTCAAGTTTCAACTAGCCAAACTTGTACATTTTTGTAATTTTGTCTCTGTTCTCGACAAAAACTGGCTTCCCCAAAGCTTAAATTATCTGGTGAAGTTCATGGATGATTTTGTATCTAACATGCCAGCACGGCCAAAGTGTTCAAATGCCCAATTAAAGCATCAGGATACAAGGTGCTACAATTATAACTCAGTCATGGGCCTAAGATTTGGAAAGTATATGATTCTATTTTCTTGATTACTATTTTTTTTTTTTGTTTATTTCTTTTGTCTTATGTGCTGAATCTAATATGTTTTAGTTATTATAATGTGCATAATTGACTTTGGGATAACCATGTTAGGACTTGGGATCAATGTACAAGGGGGTGTAGTATGATTTAGTTTTCACTCTTCCCTTTGCATAAACAGCCTTTTGAACTTGACTTTGTTTTTGTAGGCAGATTTTCAAACTTCTTATAGTGTTTTTCATTGTTTTTCTCTAACCTAAATACCCAATTATGTTAGGGGTAACTCCTCTAGAATTTATGATTAAAATTTAGTTGCCTAGTTGTTGCAATGTCAGTGCCCATCTGGGAATGTTGTGACAGTTTAGTTTTTATTTATTTTAACTCTGGGAATATGAATAATTTGGGAAAGAAATATAATTTTATACTGCTGAGATAATTTGAGTAGATATATGTTTTGATTTTGAAGGCTAGTTTGTGGATGTTTTGATTTGTTGTTAGCCATGCAGTTTTTCTTTACCTTTGCCCCCCTCTAAAAGATCATTATGTGTTGGTTAGTTAATTTCTATTTGTTTAATACTCTTTAGAAATTTTGAAAGTGCTTGGATGTTGTGACATCCTTTTATTCAATTCATTGTCTATAGGGATTGATCAGTTAAGACAAATTTACTTCCTGAGCTGTTGATACATTTGGATGAGTTGGTAGTAATCTAATTCTAATTGGCTTGATATTTTTTTCTTTGATGGCATAGTTCTGAGGTTGGTGCTGCTGTGACCTTTTTTTTTCATTGTTTGGCACAATGATAAAGTTGTGCCTTGGTGACTTGTTGGTCATGGGTTCGAATCTGGAAACAGTCTCTTTGCATATGCAAAGGTAAGATTGCATACAGTATCCCTCCCCCTTACCTTCGCATAGCGAGGAACCCTTGGACAATGGGATACGTAGTTTTAGTTTTTTTTTTTTTTTAGTTTGAGATAATTAGATAGATTTTTGTTTCAATAAATCGTTTGAGAGAGTTGTAGTTCATCTGAGTTGATATGTTTGGTTTTGTCTGGCTGTTCTTTTTTCCTGCAGGGCATGATATGCAGTTGTTCTAAATCTTTTATAGACTGCATTCTCTCATTTTTCTAGAGTATTATGTGTCAATTTTTACTATTTCCTTTTAACTTTCCATGAATTTAAGGTCCTGCTTCACCAGAACAAGTTAAATCAAAATTATTATTGCATTTCAATATTTTGGTTTACGATGATAGCATAGTGTGTATATGTGTGATAATGATGTTTAACTAAATTGCCTGATGATTGAGTTAGTGGTGTAAATTGTTTCAGCCGCTGGATACTTGGAGAGCATGGACACTCAGAAAAGTCAACCTGAGAAGCAGTCTTCATCCGCTGCAACTGCCCCATCTGTTACTTCATGTCGAAAGAAGAAGAATGAAGAAGCTGCTTTCTTGGACGATTTGAAGGACCACATTGATGAGTTTATTAATGCTTCTATGGATGAACACAAAACTTGTTTAAAGAAAACAATTCAGAAGGTTGAAACCTCAAATTTCATGAGAAAAAAATATTCATATCACCTTTATGTTTGCTGATGTTGTGTGGTTTCGGATCAATTTCAGATGTTTGGTATGTCCAAGGCTGTTGCAGAAGGTCAGTCCAATGCTTCCAAAGAAGTTGAAAGTTCTCTGCCTCTTCAGACAACTGTACAAGACTAAATTTCTTGCTTTTGAACCACTAGGTTTTAACCGAGGCGTGCAGTTATACCACCCAGATATTTAGTTATATTAGGCTATTTGAAATAAATTTTGTTTGTGAAAACTACATTCATGGGTTGTTTTTATTAGTATGGTTTCTATGCTTAAGTATTGTTGAATTATGGTAGCTGATCCAATTACTAAAGTGAGTCCCAACCATCAATTCCTGTACCCTTTTCCATTCCACTGATGTAGGATGTTGACATTGCACCAAAACTTGGAAGACATATTTACGTTGAATCAACATTGTAAATGTCTTGACACTGCACCAAAACTAAAATACAATTTTTCAGTGAGCCCATAAGGATGCTCTGTTGCACTGAAGAACACACAAACTGAGCATATTTGTAAACTTGAAACTTGGAAGAAAGAAATATGCCTCAAACAATGTGGGGTGGCTCAAACCTCTAAAGGCGTATCGTATTATAACTGCATTAAACCCTAAGGCCCATAAACACTCTGGATTAAGCCCAGGGTTAAGAGGGAATAAATATTATTATTGGGTAAATTGCATGTTGTTTCTGTTAAGTAATGTAGATTCTTACTTTATTAAGACTTATATTTTGGTGAAAGAATAAGACTTGCGTATACTTATCCAATTTTAAACAGTATGTCAAAGAAAGTGTGCTGTTAATATTTTAGGGTAACTATTCTAACTACAAAGTGGATCAAATTTGAATCAAATTAATGTTTTGTAGTTGCAATTTTAAAGTATGCGAATTATATTGAGTATCCAAATTATAGTTTAGATAGAAGATACATGAGATTAAGTTTTACCCCAATCATGATTTAGATTTTCTTCTTAAACTTGTAACTAAATGGCATTAAAGTATCACTAATAATGTAAGAGGAGGATTGGATTTAAGGTACTAAGGGAAGTGAGAATTTCGGGGGGGGGGGGGGGGGGGGTTTGTTAAATAGGGAAAACAATCACACACTATTTCATCAAGAACACCAACAAGGAACGTGCGTGATACATGGTTTTGTTCATCAAACCAACCTTCTGGAATCCCAATGGATTCTGATGTGTTTGTTTGCTTTCGAGTCTTCTGGCTACCCCCATGGCCCATTCTATCCTTTTTATTTTTTTGTGATTATTAATTATTTTTTGTCTCCACTTGTGGCTGAACATTAATCCCGCAGAGCAAAGAAAAGTATTTACCTTAAAATAGTAAACTTTTTATGCCCAATGATAATAAATGGTACAGAGCTCTGTCGCAGAGCTACCGCAAGAGACAGTACAAGATAGAGACAATGCTGTATTCAGGAAACAAAGAAAAGACAATAAATAACTTGTACATCAATTTATCATAGAATCATATATCAATGTTTAGAATTAAATTAAAAAATAAAATGGTTAAGTTAATTATTTTTAGTTAATGATATCATAATTTTAAATTTTATTTTAAAAATATCATTGAAGTAATTAGTATCAGTTATGATTGTATTTAATGACACTACTCATGTTTCAAGGAATAACTTTTTGATGAGTATATGAGTTATCTCATTAATAGTCTTTATAATAAATAAGAGTATAGATAAAATTAACAATTAATATACTTAAAAATGATCATATATTTCTTATATTTAAGAAGAAGAAAAAATATTCTTATTTATTTCAAATATATAAGAAGCGAAGTAATAATTTTTAATCCTCTTACCTTTTAGTATAGACACTCATTTTACTTGATACGCTCTACACACGTATATATTAATAAAAAATGAATTTATTAGAATCAAGAATAAACATATAATTAGTCAGATCCTTGAAGATATTGTATGAACAAAATGAAATACCAAATAGATAGGCAGAGAATGAACACGGCTAGTAAACATGATTTCATGTGTCAATTTTTTTTTTTTGGTTTTATTTTTTTAGTCTTCATACTTAATAATTTTTCCGGTCTTTTATTTAAAAAAACATGACTAAATTCATCATGACAAAAAAATTAGGTAAGTTAATTAATTTTAATTAATATATAAAAATAAAAATTTATTCTAAAAATACCCATAAAAACTAGTGACAATATTTCAAAGGGATCATTTGTATTTCACCAATGAATATGACATGTTAATTGGTCAATAAATGCATCAATTGTATAAAAAAAATGAGTGATCATTTCATTAATAGATTTTACAATAAATTAAAAATATAAAAGAGTTTGTCAATTAAAGCGTATTTTTGTTTTGTATAATTAGGAAAAAATTAGACTCAATTGTTTCTTATATGAAAGACCCAAAAGAAGTATTTTAATTTAAGATTTTAGTTTCACATTTAATTTTTATAATATTTTAATTATTAAAATTAAGTCCATGACTTAGAATTCCATCCAATAATTAATTGCAATGTAATGAAAGTGCGGCGTGACATTAATTTGTATAAATTGACAACACAAAAACTTATAAAATATTAATAAAAATAAGAAAAATAAAACGACTTTCATCATTTCATTTTATACAGTTTGGGCTTATTTTTATTTAATATTTTATATATTTTATCTTTGTCAAATTTTTTATGGATCACGGGTATTTTTATTAGATACAATATTGTTCAAATTAGTATTTATATGAGTGTTTGATGTAGTTATATATTTGATATTTAAATTTAATGTTTTTTTGTGCAAAATTTAAGATAATTAGTTAAGATATAATAATTCTGCACATATTAATCCATGCATTCTTGATAATTTTTATTTTATTTTGATAATGAGAAAAAAAAATATTTGTAAATACATATGCAAATCAATGTCATGATCTGTACTTGTGTTATTTGTTTGTGGTGCCAACTTTTATTTGTTATTTAAGTAAAATTCACCCACTTGCAACTCAGATTACTAATGAACCATTTTGGTGTGCTGAATTAACATTTTAAAGGATTTTAAAATATTTTTAATAATAAAGTAACATGTTAAATATTATAATAACTCTTATATATAATTTCTTATAAGAAAACTATAATATTATAATAATATTCACAAACTATAAAATATATTAAAAATATACATATTAAATTATATATAATATAATTATATATAATATTTATTATAATACTCATCATATTTCATACTATATATAATATTATTAAGAAAAAATATACGATTTATATGTAATATATAATATACGTAAATATATTAATCTATAATATATATATATATATATATATTAACAATATATATTATATTTTATTCAGCAAATTATTTTATATTATAATAATAATATTGACAGGTAAATTTAAATGATATTATTAATTAAAATCGTTTCTTTCTATATGAGCAATTGGATTCCTTTATTTTTCTAATAAAGTTTCCTATGTCTATGTCTATTTCTTCTTCTCTTTTTATATCGATTTATTAATTAAGATTTGATTCCACTACCTATTTAAATTGCTTCATGTGTAATGGGATAAATTGATACATTATCAAGGGAGTATAATTCGGTTAAAACTCTGATATTTAAGTTGGATTCCTATTGATAAAAAAAAAACTGATACACTTTGGTAAATGACAAAATAAGCGCATAAAATTGAAACTTTATTAATATGATTGGAACTTAGACAGAGTCGTTGATTCTTTAATGTTGCTTCAACGACAATACAACATGGAATCATCGGATACGATTCTTATGAATAATATATATTCTAATCCTACTGCGTCACTAGCACTACTTATTAGTAGCTCTGAGATTATAGAAAAAAATGCTAGATGTGAAGATCAGAAAATTCTTTGTTCTTGATGCCAATTGATTACTGGAGCTTCATGTTTCTCAGCCTGCAAGTTAAAAGCAAGACACCATAAACAATGTGTATATAATTTCTCAGTCTTGTTTTGATAATCTTCTCTATAAATACTTAGATGTGGAGAAAATAAGAAAGTAAATGAACTCAATATCTCTAGTAAGTAAAAATCAAACTTATGCACTCAACTTTTATAGAAGCTCTCTCATCCGGGTTTATTTAAAAGTTGAGGTGCATAAGTTGATTTTAACTTGTTTTCTTACAAGTATTAGTGGAGAAATTTATCCAAATTGGATAAAGAAAAAAAAGAAGAAGTAGCTTTTGATTAATAGCAGCATGTGGGGGGACATAGAGATATGAATTTAAAGCTAGTTACTCACAAGGGATAATAAAGGAAATAGAATGTAGTACCTTTTCTCCCCTTAAGACCCTCCATTTTGCTTGTATGGGAATGGCACTTGCCCTGATTCAATGTGCCTAACATCCCTAAGGAGGAGTTCATAGTGCCTCTTGACTTCCTCTGGAGTCTTCCCACCACCAACAGCCTTAGCAACATTGTACCAACGGTCCGGCGTGTCCTTGTCATACACAGCTAGAGCCCTTTCAAAGGCCTTGTTGTCCTTGGCACTCCATGAGCCAGTTGATGACATTGAGCTAGATGCCATTTCTTCAAGGCAAAATGATCAACAAAAAAACTTTAGGTTTGAGGATCACAATATAGAGAATGGTCTAATATCTCAAAAGGAATTGTTCAAGAGTTGATACTGAAGAGAGGAAACAATCTGTGCTCCTTTTATAACCAGAATTGGAGAGTGTGAGGTGGGGTGGAGCCAGTTGGAATGCAAATCTTGCCAAAATGTAGTAAGAATTTGAATGATTTGTCTCCTCAGGAACCACAGAATAGAGCAGGACCAAGAAGTTGAGCAGCATTATGGGAGAATCAGTATCTCCAAACAGTAAAAATAAGTGAGTGAATTGATAGAACTTACCAAAAGTACTTGTTTTTTTTTTAACCTTTTTTGGCTTCCCCCCATTTACTTTTCTTGATATTCAAATCAAATTAAAATTGTACTTTCTTGCTGGTGGATATAAATATAATTAAGAGCCTTAATTAGAGAAACTCCACACATTGATAATAAACAGTTTTTGAGTTGAGAACACTTCCTCAAGTTGATGATATATTGCTAATGTTCTTTGTTTATCACCTTAGAGATATCACGTGGTTGAGGAAATAGACACGACCAACTAACATGTTAGTATTAAACTGTGAAATTTCAGTTGTGGTTCAGATACTAAAAACGTATGTGAGAGTGAGAACCACCATCAACATCAACTAGTTCAGCTAATGGCTAACTTTATTTGATTCTCTTGCTTGCATGGTCTTTAAGTGGGTCCAAGCTCAACCAGGTATCAAAGCTTTCAGGAATGCATCATACACCACAATATCTTGTTCAGAACAGTACCATTTTGCAAAGAAAAAATCCACTTTGGTTTTCCATCATTGCAGGTGATCTTAATTGTGAATGTTGTTTGTCCTGAACAACATTCCAACACTCTAGCTGGCCAGTTTCACCCGTACATTATTGTTGTATGTTCTAAATCAGATGGATAGGTCATAGAGATTACCTACTACACTTTTTTTTCACCTGTTGGGGCCCCTCCCCTCCCCTGACTACTAGGTTTCTGACAGTTTTTTTGGATAAACTTATCCATAAACACTTACAAAAGATAAAATGAATTGAACTTCTGTAAGTTATACATCTCAACTTTAGAAATTTTTTGTAATAGTTAAGTGCATAAGTTACTTTTAACTTACTGTAAAAATTCAATTTATTTTACCTTCTTATTTTGTGTTTAAGGTTGATTACTTAGATGGCCCAAAAATTTGTTTTTTATTTTTATTTTTACTTAGGCCAATGTATCCTCTCTGCCATCAATATAACAATATTGCATAAGTTGCTGTTTAGTTTAAGCAATGTGTATTATGAATTTGGGAGAGAACTTATTTAGTAACTAGTGAGAGCATGACAGATTAAAACAATTAATTTTGATCATATAACTATATATATGCATGATTAAGATTGTTTTAAGTATAATCTTGACCATCAATTTTAATTTGGCTCTCAGGATATGCCCCCTAATCATTAAATACTAATTTTGGTATAGAGGCCAATATCTTTAGCTGCTAAGTTTGGTCATGTTTTATACAAAAAAGGATAAAAGTATGGAGATTGAGACTTTGGCAAAAGTAAACACGTGGGTTGAGTCTAGTTAGCTCCTTCATCTGTTTGGCCACATGGAGCATTCAGAAATTCCATAACAATTTAAGTAATTTAAGTACTATCTGTTTGTTCATGTGCAAGTGACAGATAATTTCATTAACCCTTTTCCCAAAAGAAGTAATGAATGATTAGACCAGAACTTTGTTCTTGAAAAAGCTTATTGAAATACTGTGATGCAGGACACAATGAATTTTTTTCAGGTCTTTGGAGTTTGGACCACTAAGTCATAACAAATGACCCTTCTTCTGATCACTATCGAGTCAGAGATAAGAACCTAACGATAGGGTTTAAGTTTTGGCATTAGAGATGCAGATAATAAAAATAGTGCTTTCTATATCTTGCAATTTTCATATCTTGGTTAAGCTGCAAGCAAGCCTCATGCATTGAATGTTCCAACTTAATTGCTGTGTGTCTTTGTTTATTTTTAGATTACAAACTATATTTGTCAAGTTCTTGCAATAGCCTTATGGAAAATGAGTGTGCATGTCTCCTATCCTTAATATGAGCAATAGCATTAACTACTTTGTTCCTGTCATAATTGCCGGTATTCAATTTCATGCCTTTACTTTTTTTTTTCTTTCTAATTCCATATTCACTATTTGTAATTTTTCATTTTGAGAGTTCAACTACTTGATGATGTCATGTACAAAATATATTGTTGCTTCTTATGTGTGCCTTAAGTTAAAATATGGTTTGAGAACATGAAGATTCAACATCATTAGCTGTCGTGTCATGCATGCAATATTGGAATATGGGCTAGAGTTGTTGGTATGAACATGTTTCTTATGGGTTTAATTTGTTATATTAAATATATATATATATATATATATATATATATATATATATGCTCCAGTGTATTTCGTTCAAAAAATATTATGATTAAATTATAGGGAATGACTAAATGTCTATATCCATTTTGGAGTACGGCTAAAGCATATTTCAAGTCGGTACAGTGATGCTAGCAACTTGGTTTTAGATTGCCACCACTCTATATGGAACAATTGTTTTTGTATTATCTGGCAAGTAGTCTTCAGTATAGTATATTCTTCTAAACCGGTCCACACCAATGCTCGATGATATTTTGGAATTCCCAAATACTAAAAATATTGGTTTTACGTATGCTTTCATAATTTGCTGAAAATATCACTTTCATGTGGCAACAATGGGATCATTACTCTTTAACTAATTAAAAGAAGACAACTAGCGTGCATTACTTTAGCTTAACATTTAATCTTAGGTTTTTGAATACATAACTACGTTAAATATTCATAAAAAGAATTTTATTATCATAATATTTTTAATTGCTTCAAATAAGATTATCTCCTATGAAAAATATTTATGATCTAAAACAATAAAAAGAAAACATTTATTCTCCGAAATCTTTTAGATGAAATTGTGAGGCAAATCTCAAATATTTCACACAATAGATGTAATGAAAAAGTTAATTTGATTTAACTTAGTCAGTCGTCTGGTACCCAAGTTTAATTTTTACAACAACAAAAAAACAGTTTGTTAAGAGACTTCAAATTTTGCTTAATGTTTCAATATTGTACTTTATTGTAACAGTACTCCAAACACTCATGCTACCAAAAAAAGTACTGCAAACATTCAATCTGATGTCATGTGCGATCAATCTCATTCTTTGTTTGGTAGAAATTAATTCTGAAATTTCAACAGCGCATGTTTAGTTACAAGAAATAAGACACATTTTACACTAATTAATAAAGTACGTACTTCGCACATATAACATGTTAACCAAAAATCATTAACAATATTTCGGACATTTAACCTTTGTGCCCACATACCTTTGGGAATCAAATATCTTCTAAAATTATAATGAAAGCTACCACTAAGTGTTGGTTGTCTAAATAAGTTTCCTCTAGCATGCAAGTTCGAATCATTTTTAAGTGAATGCATGTACACACTCACAGTGAATCGTTGAACGTTGCATCAATCATGGTCACTGGATCGTTGCCACAATGTGTGGTCATGGGGTTAGCCGTGATCATTGGTTGAAGATTATACTGGATTCAAGGAATCTTTGTGACAAAAAAAGAGACGGTCGATGATATGCCTCATCACCAATATATCTACACTAGAATCTTTATCTCACTCAATATATCTCATAGTACAAAGTTATAACATATATATGGACGGCTCCATCATATCTGGGAGATTCTTTTTCAGAGTGGTCCTTCATTACAAATTGAGAAATTTGAATTCATATTTGATCCTAGAGTCATGGTCGTGGATGATTTTGGCAATGAGACTAGAGAAGTTTATTGGTTTTGGGTATCAAGATTAATTTGACCTATATATATTAATGATAATATGTTATTTTAGAGAAAGGAAGGGGAAATTTTGACACTAGGAAAAGGGTAGCATCTAGTTTGGTCCCAAAAGCATTAAGGGATAAAAACTTTAAAATCTTAAGTAACAGTATGTGGTACATGTCTAAATGACGTGAACATATCTAAACTAAAGTAGTTGTTAGTTGTATACGGGAACGTGTAGGGGTGTTTATAGGTACGGGTTATGCGTAAACTCGAATTGATCTGAATACTTTGAATTTGGTCATTTATGTATTTGAGGCAAAACCGAACCGAACTGATCAAAACCATTCATGTACGGATTGGATCACGAGTTTAGATTTATAGATTCATTGACTCGATCCGTGAATCCGTAATAAAAATATAAATTTTATTTTATATATATATATATATATATATATATATATATTTAAAATTTAAAAACTAAAAAAATAATTTGACAATAAAAAAAGTGTGGTACTATAAATGTGTGTGCTGAATAAAGGTCAGTCCATAATCATCTCATTTTTGCTGTGAAGGTGTAGACCGTGTGGTAATGTAAATGTGGGTTTAGCTATTTAGGTTTCATTTTCTTATGTGCTTCTCTATTCTCTCTCATCTCATCTCTGCACTTCTGTTCTCTCTCATCTCATTTCCTTCGTTGTGCTTCTGTAGCTCCTTCTCTGTTCTCTCTTATCTTAGATCGATCAAGCATCAGTTTTCCTCTATGCTTTCTTTTATTTTGCAACGGAGCATTTTTTTACATTCTGTAAATTAAGACTAACACATTAGGTTTCACTTGTATTGAGAATAATAGCATGCAATATATGTGTAAACATGAAAAGATACTTAAATATTTTGAATATAATATAGTTGCTCCTGGTATACGTATATATATATATATATATATATATATCACAGTGCTTGACACAAATTGTGTTATATTAAACTCTTATAACAACTTTCAATAACCATAATGTATAAGGGGATAATTAATTAACTTACACATCTTATAACAACTTTCAAATTGTGTTTGGTTTGGCTTTAAATACGGCTAATATTGGGTCTCCAAGTGTTGAAACTGCAAGTGTTGAAACTTCTTAATATATTACTTTCATATATATTATTATTTGTTTCACCTTTTTTTCATATTTTGTTTACCATGTTTATAATATTAATGAATCATAATTTGTTCATTTGTCTGCTTCAGCAAATTTGATTGCAACAAATTTGGTTATAGCAAAGCTTAGTTTGTAAGAAATAGTTGTGATTCAGACTATTATAGTAAATCTTGTTCAAGAATATTTTATTTTAATTTATATTATAAGTCTATTTTAAAATATTGTGTTAATGGTATTAAATCAATCAATTTTACTACTTTCATACATTTGATAATTTGTGTTAATTGTATTAAATATTTGAAAGAATCATGATATAAAATAGTAATTCTAAGAAAAAAAATTTAAATGGATAACCTATTGGCCTAAACCGAATCATTCATGAATGGATTTAGGTTGGATTTAAAAAAAATTATGAAAATCGAACTGAATTAATCAAATTTAATAAATTTTATCAAAACCGATCCGCACCCCTACAAACGTGTGTAGGGAAAAAATTGTTGCTTGAATTGAAACTCTCAAGCCCAATCAGCCACGAGGCTACATGTTGCAGACCTAACTTTTAGAGAAATGAGAATTTTAATTTTAAACTATTGGATTATATTTGAGTTATATATTAAGATCAATTAAAAGATAGAGATACACAATACGTTGTAAGTCGTCAATCATATCATTAGTATTAAATTTTGGTCTTATATATAATGATATTTATTATATAATTTTGATATTTTAATTTAATAATAAATATTTTAAAACAAAAAATATCGAAAAAAAGTTGATATAAATCTACAATAGTAACATTAAATGTTATATTAATAATTATGGTCAATTTTATAAAAAAAATCGTTACTTTAACATTTTTTGAAGGTACTTTAAAAATATTTATGAATAATAATTTAACGTAATAATTTTATAAATATGCCATTAAATTTAAATAATTCATATATTTTTTAATTAAAATGTGATAAATCATAAAGTGAATTGGCAATACTAGGTAGTATTAAAGTTTTTATTAATTAAATAACTTCCATAAAACATTAGACTGGACCCATGCAATGCACGGAAAAATTGAGGTATACATATATATATGCGCGCAGGGGCGCTGTGGCAACTTCTTTAAAATTACTATTTGCAATAAATTGGTTATAATAAATTATATAATGATAAATTTTATTTTGTAATATATTTTTATTTATAAATTATAATTTTATATTTTAATAAACTTGTATAACACTACATATTACATCTAGTACTGCCTACTGAGATTAAAAGGAGTAACAAAAAAGAGCAAGAAAATTTAAAAAATGAATAAAATTATAATAACAAAACGTAATGCTTGTTTAGTACATTATTTTTTGTAACTATTCTTAACTTTTCTCATTTGACATTTTCAGTCAAAGAGAAAGTAAGAAAACAAAAAAGAGCTGGCAGAATTGTTCTCCTAGCTCTTAGACCTGAACAAACCGAGACCAAAAACTCTCTTCATCTTCCTAAATATACCAGAGTTCTTCGATTTGGTGGGCAATGCTGAAGCTAGCTCTCCTGCAAATAATTAATGATTCAGACTAATTGCCAATAATAATGTCCATCAATCCATATGGCACACCAGAGTATTTAGGTTAAAAGATACACAATTGAAATTTGCAAGTGATTTTGAACTTGGATTAATGAATTAGGATCTGTTTAGGTAAAGCTTATCCATAAGTACCTTTAGGAGAAGGAAATAAGAGAAATAAAATGAAATAAATTTCTCTATATAAATTATATATAAGTTATCTCATCCTTTAGAGAAACTATATGAAAGAACTTCTATAAATTAACTTATAAAACATAAACTAATTTTAACTTATGGAGAAAAGCTCATTTCATTTTTTCTTCTTATTTATTTCTCCTAGAAGTGTTTTCGAATAAGCTTGCTTAAACAGGCTCTAAGTAATGATAATACAAAATATAAGGACTATCTAAAGGCACTAAACACAGAAAAACTTAAATCATATATACCTGTACCCTCAGGCACAGTATAAGGAGAAGGTGCTTCAGAGTTTATTAAAAGATAAGGTTTCCTTGCCCAGTACTCTTGAAACCTCTGTTTAGCATACTCCTTGTAGTCAAAGTCGATAGTGTTTACTTGTGCCTGAACAAATTAATCAGAAGATGAGACAATGAACAAAATTCCTACCCTCTTTTCTATTGGGTATATACTATATAGTATGTGTAGGATTTATAATAATCAAACATGGAGAAATTCTCATATGCTAATGGCAACAAAATACATAATATGTGCAGCTCAGATGGGAACTTGGGAGAATTTTGAAGTTCATAAAAACCCAAATGGAGTATAACTATTTCTTGTCACTATGACCTTTTGGATTAGTCTTTCTACACCCAATAGTGCTTTGTCTCACAAGAGGAAACGCATTTTAGAGGCTAAAATTATAAAGTTTATATTATCTTTTTTCCCTAAAAAGCTAAAATTTGTAACTTACTTCCCAAAAGAAAACAAATGCTTTGTTTAAACCAACATCCAAAAGCATTGTGATAGGAGACACCTAACATTAAAAAATTCAAGAGAAATGTTTTATGACGAAGCAATAGCAAATATAATTGCCATTTGTTTCATCAGTTGTAATAATGGATGATGATAAAACTACCAACAAAGAGCAATGCATATCTATGGGTTTTTCTAAGAAAAGCATTGGTAGAATTCAGCTTTACTTTTTTTCAGTGGCCCATAATGTTTATGTTTATTTTTATGGAAATGATGCACAAACACCAGGTTTATGGAATCACTTCTCTCTCTAAGGACTCAGCTACACCCATCCTATAAAGCAAGTGAAACTGAGTGAGAAAGTGAAGATACCGAAATTATTCCCCAAACGCCCCAGAATAGATGATTTGCAAGTGTGTACTTCTCAATTTCTTGAAGTAGCTGCTCCACTTCACTGTTACTTAGCAGCTCACCTGCACTCAAGACCCACAATTTCAGGATCACAACACAATAATTCCAGTCCTTAAGGTGATGCATGGTTATTTAAGTGTCAAATACAAGTGCATATTGATGATTCATCTGTACTGTTGGTTTAATTTAGACCATACAACTTGATAATTCCAATTATGACATAGATCATCAATGTCAATAAATTGAAAGCAAACACCAATTATTCTTATAATGTTTTTATGGTAGAAGATGAATGATGAATCAATTTTAAAATTTAAATGACAAACAAGACAGCCATGAAATACAATCTTTTAACATTATAGAAAGATTTAAAGAAATCCGTTACCGGAGGTACTCAAATATGCCTGCACAAATCTTTGACGCTCCTCAAAATCTGTCAAGACAACCATCCAAATAAAACTCATTTTTCACAGAACATGATAAAATGAATCAAAATAAATTCAAAAGTCCACATGTCCACGTACCAGGATATTTATTGTAGTCAAGGGTATGAGGCTCTTCTGTATGATAGTTAGCAGCCATCTCACAGAAGTGGTTTGCTATATCAAATGCCACAGGATTATAACTAGCATATTCATAGTCCTGTTGCAAAAGGTAGCATTAAATCATATTTGCTGGCTATGGCCCATTGATCCCTTCATTCCCTTGGGAAAATATAACTAAGAGTAAACCAGTTTCTCATACATTTAGCCATCTTTGAAATAAATAAATAAAAACAAATGAGAAAATTTATCACATAAACATATATATCATCATTCACAATCTCACATCATATATGTCACCAACCAAATAGATTCCCTTGTCTCCCAAGAAATATAGAAGAAAGCTTAAGCAATAAAGAAATCAATAACATTCACTCATTCATCAAGCTATAACTAAAGATCACCTAAAGTCTTTAAAGCCACATTTAAGATACTATCCTGTCAAAAATACGACTACGGTATTCTTTTATGGCGATCCTTTTCTTCTTTTGGCCAAGGCTATGGTGACATTTGTTTCAAAGTATATTGAATTCCTAGCAATATTGTAACCAGGAATATTATTCATGAGTAAATTCAAAAATACATTTGGTTAGCTTTTAGTATTCCTACAAATAATTTTTAAAATTTAAAACAATTAGAATAAAAAGTTAAAGTAGAACTAGAAGTTAAAATTTTAGTTAGGAAATAACTTCACATATTCCTATGAGAAATGAGAATATAATGTTCCCAATTCTCACCCCTCACCAGGAACAAAAATGGATAAGGTCTTACTACTTTCTTGGGCACGAACAATATTTAAGATTGAGAATAATATTGTAAAGCTCAACAAATAAGGGAATGTTACATTCTGAAGTTCACATTCCTAGGAATAACTTTTAAACCATAAAACAAATACAAGTCATACCCCTTGAACCATTGCCCATAAGCAGGGTCCACAAGACATTTTTAAGTGTAACAGAATTTGCTGCTACTAAGTGAAAAATCATTTTATCAATATGTACAAAAAAATTAATATTGCCATCAATTCATTATGCTAGAAGTAGAACTAATTATTTCCTCAGAGAAGCACCCATGGAACATTAAAATACTATATCATTTCCCCACAAAGGAGTTATCGACAAAACCATTATTTTACTAACTACCACAAAGGCACAAAGAGAAACTCACTATGATGGTCACAGAATTGGTCTCTTCATCAAGCATTATGTTACCATATTGTAAATCATTGTGGCAAAATCCTATTCGTTGGTGTGGGCCTGATAGTTCCTTTTCCAAAATAGAGATTTCTTTGTCGACTGTGTCCAAATAAAAAGCTTCAAATTCTTTAGGTGACGATAAACGTTTGGCTTCACTAAGCCAATTTCTGAAAAATTGTAACAAAAATATTTGACAAATGATCAAGGTGTAATTAAAATATGGTTAAAATAATGTTATTTGAATAAAATTTAAAAAAAGAGCTGGTTTCTTATTGCCTTCTCCACATATATAAACTCTCCTGTACATTTTTAATGGAGATGCTGGAACAGGTGTTCAAATAGCACATACCGCAATCTATCCCAAAGATGGACTTTCTTTTCACCAGGCATATCTAGATCATGGAACTCCTTCATTTTGGTAGCTATAAGAGCAGAAATAGATGGATCACGTATATCGGATGCTGATAACGTCTGAAAAATTCACAATTAAATGTATATGAGCACACCAAGTTCTTAACTGATATAAAGGTCAATAAAAGAAAGAAAGGAGCATGCTTAAATTTTACAGGTCATTATACAGTAGGATAAATAATGAAAATTGAATGTAGTTCAAAGAAGTTGTATAATGCATCCAATATAACAAATTGCTAAAAGGTAGTTGGAGGAGTATCAATATTAAGACAAAAAATAAAATTAAAAAAAAAATAGATTACCCGTGCATGGATAAACTCTTCAACACGGCCATTTGTAAATCGTCCTAGTAGACAAGGACCTTGCCCATTCTTTGACATGAATTCAAATGTTTGGATCTCATTATCCCTATTAAAGAACACGTCCACACCCTCACCATACATTCTAACAAGAACCATTCGTGACAATTCCCCCGTCGTAGTTGGCCACTTTATCTGGAATACCTCATTGGTCATTGCCCCTTTGAGAGGGATCACCTGCAATGCATTTGCATCAGATACATCCTCCCATTTACTTGCCAATGATTTCAGTATCTCTTTTGCTTCTTCTGGGAGGCGATCTGCTTTGCTGCTTACAGGGGTCTCAACCCCATTTTTTTGGCTGTTTTCAGGCGTTTCAATAGCATGTGCTTCATCTTCTACAAAACTTTCTCCAGGACC
Organism: Glycine latifolia; assembly: GCA_013407115.1. Classification (NCBI taxonomy): domain Eukaryota; kingdom Viridiplantae; phylum Streptophyta; class Magnoliopsida; order Fabales; family Fabaceae; genus Glycine; species Glycine latifolia. The sequence continues at coordinate 38,879,919 of CM023946.1, forward strand.
CTGTTCATCATTTATAAGTTTCTCTGTAGCTTCTGTTTGGTTGCTTAAAGAATTTTCTATACCATCTGCTGTTTGGTCATGTGGAGGATCTCCTGCACTACGTGCTGATAGGTTTTTTGCAGAATTCTCTGAACCATCTGCTGCTTGGTCATTTGGAGGATCTTCTGCATCAGCTGCTGCATGGTTCTTTGCAGAATTTTCTACACCATCTGCTTGGTTGTTTAACAGATTTTCCTCACTACCTGCTTGTTCACTCTCAGGATTTTGTGCAAGATCTATCAGGTCATTTAAAGGATTTTCTGCACCACCTGCTGCTTGGTCCTTTGTGGGATCTTCTGCACTACCAGCTACCTGTTCCTTTGCAGGATTTTCTGCGACACCTGCTTGGTCATTTACCATATTTTCTGCAATACCCACTTGCTCCCTTGCAGGATTTTGTTCAACATTTTTTTGGTCACTTATAGGATTTTCAGTACCTCCAGCTTCAGGAATTTCTGCACCACCTGGTTGATCACTTACAGGATTTTCTGCACCTAGTGCTTTGTCCTTTACAGGATTTTCTGAAGTACTGGTATTGTCCTTTATTGGATTTTCTGAAGGACCTGTGGTGTGGTTTGCCTTACTTTCTGCTGCACCTGGTGTGCTGTTCACAAGATCTTCAGCTGCACCCATTGCAAAAACTTCCAGAACTTTTAGTACAGCAAAGATTTACTGAAATATCAACTTTCCTTTATTTGTGAATTCAAGACCTGAAAGTTATTATTCAAGAACCTGAAAAAGAAGATAAAACAATATCATTCAACTCATCAAAATGGTATCCAAGAAATTCGTGAATCGTGAACACAACAACAAAATAGCACGATGCAGCTCCCAACTGCTGCCCCTAGTGAATTGATACAATAAGTATTTCAGTCAAAAGCAACATCATGGAATGATCCGAGACTGATGTAAATCATAAAATTAAGCCCACGATTTTTTAGCATTGAAATTGGTAAACAACGAGCAAGTATCTCATTTATTTTCTGTTTAGCAAAGATGTCAAAAAGAAGAAAAGTCTAAATTGTATAATAGCCACTCCAAGACATGTCATTCTTAAAAGAAAAGATACATATTAGGCAAATAATCAATATAAACTTCAGATTCTCTACACGAAAAGAGAAATCATAATTTTAAATCCAAAAATTGGATAGATAAAAGGCATACCAATCACCAACCAAAATCGCTAGACAACCATACATCAACCTGGCAAACCATAACAATGTAAAATTAGACAAATTTCACGAAATGCGTCAGAATTATTATTTTCTGACCTATTTCTCAGAGTCCAAACAACTCCCTATTTAAAACAACTTGCTGTTTTAAACGTAACAATGCACCATTTTCCTAATTCCACAAACTAGGCTTTCTACTTAGAACCACATTGATTGAAACGCAAAACCATTTCCTAAACACAACTTTTAATGGATAGAATTGTATTAACAGATTCCACTCCTTATCGTATGTATTCTGTCCAGTGTCCATTAACTTTCTTCCCAATTAAACATAAGGCAGATTTCAAACGCCAAAAATTGCATCATCTTTCTAAAATCTCACTGAAGAGAGCGATAACCACAGAAACACACATGCACAAACATAACGCTTCACAATTTCCCCAAATTCCACAAAGTAGGCTTTCAGCTTTGAATCGCATTCATTAAAACGCCACCAAAAAATTCGAAACGTAACCACAATTGAATTCAACGTTGCCACTGCATGCATCAAAACCATTATGTAGCAGTAACTTTCTCCTCAATCAAACATGACACAGATTTCAAACCCCACAAAATCAGAGAAACTCTCGCGACAGACACAGCATTGAAGATAAGGAATGAATTTTAAAGAATAATAGTTGAAGATTATAAAAAAAAACGAACCTCGACGGAAAAATTGACGGCGAGTCAGAGAATGCGAACGGAATATGCGAAGGAGAACCGCAAGGCGGCGGGCGGAGAAATCGCCGCCGGCGAAGAGGTTGTTTGATGAGAGAGAAAGAGAGAGAAAGAGAGGGTGACGGTTGAGAATTTCGAGGGAAATGCCGAATGCGTTTATATATAAAGGGGTTTTCTAAATTTCTTTTTAACCGACAATGAATAAAGGTGGTGGTGGTGGCTGCATGTTATATGCTACGCATCTTAAATTTCAATTTGGAGGATTTTTAGTTTTGGAAAATAATAATGTTAAAATTAGACTGCTGCTTTCTAAAATTATACGACCAAAAATGTAGTAGTAACGTTTTGAAATTATGAAAATTGAAATGACGTTTAGTAGTTTTATAAACTAAAATGTCATGTTCATAATTTTAACAACGGAAAATATTTTTAAAAAAAAACTATTAAAATTTAATTTAAAGATAACATCTGGTGAATGAATTGAAAGGGATGGATGAGTAAAAAAATTAAGTGTAAAGATAAAAATGAAATAAGAATAATATGGAAAGGTTGAGTAATTTTTTTTAACTAGTCGCATTATGATTTTGTTAGATAAGGGAAAGATGTAATAAAATGTTTAATTGTAAATTTTATTATTTTATAAATTTTAGCACTCAAATTTTATTTTCATGAATTTTATTATTAAATTTTTAACATTTCACAAATTTTATCATCCAAAATTTTGGATTTTAATAATTTTATCATCACATTGGTAATAAAATGACATCTTTTATTATCTTTAACTTTTTTTATGTGACACATCAAGTATGATCAAATATACAAAAATTGAGTCATCAAATTTGCAAAAATAAAACTTAATTGATAGAATTTACAAAATAATAAAAGTTGAGAAATAAATTTAGGCTAAATTATGGATTTAGTTTCTCTAATTTCTCAAATTCATGATTTGGTCCCCCGAATATCGATTGTAATATTTGATCCTCCTAATCTTGTAAATTGATCATTTTGGTCTTCCTGATAAATTATTAACAAATAATTATGATTAATTGAGTTATTAAGTTAATTATAAATTACTCAAAATCATTAATTATTAAAAATTGAATAAAAAATTATTAATCCTAATTTTTCACAACACTGTTCTTCCTCTTCTCTGCAAACATCTCTTTAATTTCATTGTCACATGCGACTCCATCAATAGTAACACCACATTAGGATTAATAATTTTTATATTAAATTTTTAAATAATTGATATTTTATTTAATTTATAATTAATGTAATATCTTTAATAATTACAATTATTGATTAATAATCTATCAGAAAATTCAAAATCATAAATTTACAAAATTAGGAGACTAAATGTTATAATTAAAAATCAAATGACCAAAATTATAAATTTAAAAAATTAAAGGGAACAAAATTATAACTCAACCTAATTATGATTAAACTAACTATAAATAATAAAACTCTTTCTCCTTATACAATAATCAAATTCTGAGACCAATAATCAAGCTACAACAACTTTACATTAATTGTTCAATAATACACATGCATCTCCAATGGGGAGTGCTTCTTGCGTTTCTTAGCCTAAGAACCTGTTTCTTCTAAGAAACCCTCCACTGGAGACAATCTACGTGACACAAGAGTTCCTTCCCCTTAATTTCAGGTTTCTAATATAAGAAACCGTTTCTTAGTATAATTTATTAATTTTCAATGCATAAACCAACTAAATCAGAAGGCAAAAACATAACAGAAATACCAACTAACTAAAATGGGGAAAGGAAAGAAGGAGAAATTACCAGAGAGAGTTGTGCCGTTGTTGTATTGTTGCAGAAATCGCCGAAAACCATGGAGTCACGCAACGCAACCTGGTGGATGGAGGCAGTGAAGTCACGCGACGCGACCTGGTGGTTCGAGGCGGTGAAGTGACGCATTCACACCGGTGGATGGAGGAGAATGGGAAGCGTGAGGAGAAGGAGAAGGAAAAGGGGAAGCGTGAGGAGAAGGAGAAGCGTGAACGAGGATAGGAAGAGAAGGAAAGGGGAGGCTTGAGAAGCTTGAGCGTTAACAAGAATGGAGGAAGAGGAAGTGTGAACAGAGGAAGAGGAAGTGTGAAGGAGGATGGCGCTGGAAAGTTCTGGAGAAGTGAAGGAGGAAGGTAGCGTGAGAAAAGAAAAGGAATGTTCTGAACTGCAGCCTTAATGGAAAAAAAATGAATTTATAAATTATCACCATTAACATTAAAATTTTCAGTCTATAAATTTGTAAAAATGTGTAGAAGTATTTCACTCTTAACTTTTTTTCTTGTTTCTATTAAGCCTCAAATTTTTTCACCTTCTCTTTGTAAAAGTGTGTAGAAGTATTTCACTCTTAATTTTTTTCTTATTTCTATTAAGTTGTTATTTAATTATTTTGTATACAGTTATTAATAATATATTATGTAATTTTTTTTAAAGCCTAAATTTTTTATTTATTTCGATGTTATTGTACTTAATTATTTATTATTATGTAAAATTTTATTTTATATTGTTATGTATTTTTTTTTTCTTAATTTATATTTATGAAAACTGAAAAAATGTTAACTTTTATTAAAAAAATATAAATATGTGGAATTTTTTGAGTTCCTTGTAATTTCTTGCATTGGAGCAAAATAATAGGTGAGTTCCTTAGGAGTGACATGGCGCTGTGGGAACCACAAAAAGTGCTGCGATGACCACAAAAAATTGGTGAAGAAACCCAATTGGATTTCTTCCATTGGAGTTGCTCTTATAGCTTCATTGGTTAGATATCAAGTTTATGTTTTACTACTTCATCCCCCAAACACCTAACACAATTATCCCCTTTTATTATTTATTATTTTTTCTTTTACTTTTTAGTTGCAATAAGTTCCAAACTTATATTTAAAATATTTTTAATTTTTGGTTATAGATTATACTTGAATTATTGGAAAATAAAATAAAATTATAAGATTTTCAAAAAAATTGTAGTTATGTTGTAATATTAAACTGATAGACACAAATCAAATTGACCCATTCTTCACTAAATTGGTTTGGTTGAAATTTGATGGAAAAATATACTAAAGCTAAACTAAATCAAATTTTTTTGATTAATTTAATTTTTTTTCTTTCCTAGAAACCGAACCAATTCTACGTGTCAACACTCCTATTCCTTAACGAACCTAATCACTTTACATGCTTTTGAAGAATCTTCTCTCATTTATTCGCATTATTAATTATGCCGCCGCAATCATACATATGCAGGTTAATGCTTAAAGTCCCATCTTTGTCTCGATGAAACTAAGAATTTAAGTTATACAATGAAGAGGGGGAGGGGGTAGCTAATTTAGATTTAATAATTTTTTTCTTAAATTTCAGTTCCAGTAATATGGGAGAAGATTTACCAACAAGCATGTAAATTAACTACTGTGAAATTAGTTTAGCTAAATTAAAGGTCTTAAATTTAAGTACTAAATATGTAAATGTGTTAAAATATTCAAATAAATAATTTTATTGCCTATCAGTTGCAACGCTTCACCTTATTGAGGGGACCAAAAGAGTAAGACTTTCATATACTCAAAATTCAAAATAATATAATTATGTAACTCGGTAAAACAAATTAATAAGAAATTAATGAAAATATCAACACATTTAACTAATCCAATAGATAAAAGATATTTCATGTGATTAACATAAGAGACAATAAAATATTTGTTATTTTAAAAATTAAATATTGTTATATTTAAATACATATTAATATTAATATAATATAATATGAAAAGTTCTAATAAAATTTCCACTTTTGTAAGTCATCAATTACGCGCAACTCATGATTAACCAAGTTATGAAATAACCCTAACACAATGCAAGCGATTAAGGTCCAAAAGTTTAACATTTAAAAATTTTGCCTTGGAGATGGACTAAGGCTTTCATCCCTTAAGCAAAAATTTGTCACTTTAAGAATGGAAAAAGGCTTCTATCGTTGAGTTGCCGAAGAATACAAGCAAGTATGATTCAAAAGTTTAACATGTAATGATGTAAAATTCACCTAAGGGATGGAGAGTTATCATCCCTTAAGTAAAAAATTGTCATTCTAAGAATGGAAAAAGGCTTCCATCTTAGAGGTCAAGTTGCATGAAAGATGCAAGCTAGAACAGTTCGAAGAAGTTGATCATGTAAGTTTGCCTTAAGGAGGGACAAAGCCTTATGAAAAGCAAAAAGTTGAAGCAAAAAACAACATGCAAGCATATGAAAAACATCAAGCATTTTATAGCTCAGTCTTTAGCACCTTGAGCATTCTTCACCGTGATCTTGTGCCTTGAACATTCTTCTACTCAACATTGTGCCTCGAGAATTATTAGCTCGAACTCGTGCATTAAGCACTCTTTAGCTCGACCATCTGTGTCAATGGTTTGTGGTTATTCGAAAGGGATTTTAGTCTATGGTATCAATAGGTATAATTGAGGTCTTTTAACTCGGCCTTGCGCCTAGAGCATCAATAACTTGGCTTTTCATGCCTTGAGTACTCTTCAGCTGGGCCTTATGTCTTGACCATTTTTAACCTTAGCCTTACACCATGAGCATAGAAGGGAAGACAAATCCATATATTTTTTAGTGGGGACCAAAAAATAATTTTAAATATTTTATAGAAATAATATTACAAATTCTTACAAAATATAAAATGTTATGACTGAAAAATGAAAATACTTAATTTTCTACAAATTATTATTATTGTCTATGTATTTTCATATTTTAAAATGATGTATGATCTTTTCATTGTCAATATTATAAAAAATATGAAATGTAAAATAGTAAAATCATTACTAATTTATTCTCTATTTTATCTCTTGCAACATTTTACATCAATTCATTTACAAAAATTATTTTATGGGACAATACCAATTTTTTATGGGGCAAAAATAAAAATTATTAATTGCATTAAATTAAAAAAATTATCTTGTGATGCAATTGCCTCCCTAGCTCCATAAGTTGATTCACTATTGATAGAAGGGATTTTAGTATATGGTATCAATAGGTAAAATTGATGCCTTTTAGCTCCACCTCGCGCCTTGAGCATCAATAGCTTGGTTTTTTGCTCCTTAAGTATTCTTCAGCTCAGACTCATGCCTTGAGCATTTTTAAGCTTGGCCTTGCACCTTGAGCACTCAGCTCAGCTTTGTGCCAAGTGGATTGTGGCATTCTATTCGACTTTGAATTGACATATTCTCACTCTAGACTCTTAAGCAGATATTGCCTGCTACGGTATGAAGGTAATATTTGTTTTATCTCTTAAGTCAATATTACTTAATCAAAACAATATCGTTTTGGGGGAAACTATTATGGAGACAATATTTGTTTTATCTCGTAAGTTAATATTGCTTAACTAAAACAATAGTGACTTGGGATAATTGTTATGGTAGGGAAGCAATATTCATTTTTTATTTCTTAAGTCTGCATTGCTTAATCAAAACAATATAGACTTGGGGCAGTTATTAAGGAAACAATATTCACTTTGTCTCTTTAAGTCTTTGTCTCTTAAGTCAGCATTGCTTAAGTGAAACAATACTGACTTGCGAACAACTGTTATGGACCCCTTTGGGCCTAAGACATGGCACATGACCCACAACAACTACACATATGCTTCATCTGCTAACGACTATTATATAAGGTATGTTATGCCTACAAGTTTGTATCTAAGCTCATTTCACACATCTTTTACGTTTTCTGACTTTGGTATTAAAGTGTTTGTGCCGATGATTATAGGTTCTGCTCCTCATCGGGTTGTTGCTACTTGTCGAAATCCTTACCACATCCAACATATTCAAAAATACTACTGAAAATATCCAATTTTATTAAACTTGTTATTTGAATAAAAGAGGAATCCTAGTAACGTTAACACATTCTTTAATATATTATTTTTTATAGTCAATGATTTAAACAGTGGCGGAGCCAGGAATTTTATTGGGAGGGGGCGAACATAAAAAAAATTATATCATAAATAAAAGTATTCTGAAGACAATATAAATCTAATATAAAAAAACTATTACAGAAATTAAAATCACTTCATGACTTGACTCTTACTCTACGTGTTTTCATATTGTTAAAATCATCTATAATTGAATCTGTGCTAAAACTCAAAACAATTTCTTTTTCAATGTATGTAATCAAAGAATCATTAAGAAATTTGTCTTCCGTTCTATTTCGAAATCTGGTCTTGATTATCTTCATAGCTGAGAAAGATTTTTCAATAGTTGCTGTAGAAACTGGAAGAGTGAGTACAAGTCTAATCACTCTATCAATAAGAGGGTAAATGATGGACTTTCCAGTTCTTGTTAGCCCTTGACATAATTCAAATGTAATTGATAAATTAATCAAATCTGGATGTTTAGGAATGTCAAGCTCAAAATGTTGTAACTCCATTTTCAAATGCAATTTTTCCTATTATGTGAAATCTCTAAAATAAAATTTGTCAACAAGTTTGCAAATATCATCAATGTTAAATGACTTGTACTTGTTTCTTGGATCTAAAGTCATGCTCAAAGTAAGTAATTCAACAGTATTATCATTGAACCTATTATTTAATTCTTGTAATTGATAATCAATTGTAGCACAAAAGATATTTACCCTATAAAATTCAACAACATTTTTTCTCTTAAAATAAGCACCAATGGTAGTAGCACCCTTCCCCATAATTTTTCTGCGCAGCAATCACAAACAATATCAAATATCAATAGCAATCGCGCAAAGTAAATCAGTGCTACATTTTGAATGAGATGCACACAACACATTGTACAACATTAACAATCGAAACAGTCGTTTATGTTTTTTTTATTTCGTTTCAGATTTAACAAAAACGGATTCATCCCAACATGGTAGGAGGTACATGTGTAAAAATAAGGGGTGCAAATAGTAGTTTATTTTATTTTAGAAGAATAACAACAAGAAGAAAGAGAAAAATAGGGAAAAAGAAATGAATAAGGGAATACCTGAAACTTTTCTCTTTCACTGGTTTACCAAATGAAACAATTTTGTTGATTCCTTCTGTTCTCTTGGGATTTGTGTTTCCTTTGTATTCAGACCTCTCCATTTTATAGTGTTCTTTCTCCCTCTTCTTTATTCTTTTTCTTTTTATTATTATTTTTTTCAGTTTTATCATCTTTCTTTCCTTTTTCTATTATCTCTCTATCCCATTTTATTTTTATTATGTTTTCTTTCCTTTTTATATATTTTTTCCTCTTTTATGTTTTCTTTCCTTTTTATTGTTTTCATATTTTTTTCTTTTTTTACTAAGTTTTCTTTATATTTTTTTTCTTTCTCTTTTTACCTTTTTTTTAATATTTTTTCTTTCATTTTTATTTTTTTAATTAATTTTTTTAGGGGGGGCGGTGGCCCACCCTAGCCCCCCCCTAGTTCCGCCCTTGAATGATTAGAATAAGGAGTACCGGTAAATACAGGTTAATGGTAATTTTGTAAATTAGTAATTTCTTATAATGATTATCTTAGGATATTGCAGTTAGTTTGTGTTGAATTCACTATCTCATACAAAATCAATAACAATAGCATCAAGTTGCACTCTAAAAGAGCCAAATCTTCTATCTCTTTTGGTATAAAAAGAGCCAAACATGTTTGAAAAGTATAAATTTCCGATCAAAACTTTCAAACGGTTGTTAGCAAATTTTGGACGTGGAACTAAATAAACAATTAAGAGCAAGTGACAAAAACTGAAGCTCCTATATTACTGATCCCAATCCTCTATTTTTGACAACAAGACCCTAGTTTCTGTTCTCTTTCTTTGGTGCCATTAGACCAGCTCGCAGCATTGAGGGAGCCTTTTTAATATAATATATAATTATAGCTTGCTATTTTAATGGTTTAATATATCACGGGTATTCACACTGCATCCATATTCCATTTTTATATTTGCTGCATCATCTCCATAATATAATCAACTTTCAAATCTCTCTCACAATCACAACATCTTTTTATTATTTTTTTAGCAATCTTTTGAATTGAATTGACTATCTTCGGAGATGCAATTGACTTCAATATATTGGACTAGATATAAACTCTAGTTAAGCCACTGTTCTTTAACATGGAAAAAGAAAATAAACACCTAAACCTAATAAATTAACTGGTTTTTGAATCTCACGAATCCCAAGCTCTACATAAAGAATAGATTTTCGTACTAGTAGTTTGCTTGAAATCAAAGAAATCCATTATGTATTTGAAACAAGTTCCCAGTCTATAATAGTAACTCCTAGTACATTTCATTCAGCAATAATAGTATAGTTGAAGACTACACCATAGTCTAATGAAATCAAAGTCAAAATATCAAGTTAGGATTTCGTAATTTGATTGAAATCAAAGAAAAACTTATCTATTATGTATTTGAAACAAGTTCCAAATCTATAATATACAGAGTCTTCAACTCCTAGTAGTACCATTTCGTTCGGCAACAATAGTAGTTGAAGACCATATACTATAGTCTAATGAAATCAGAGAGAAAAGTAAAAACACAAGTCAGGTGAGTGTTAATGCAAAGTGATATATTAGTTCTCGAGTAGGCACGTGCCTACTGTAAACGCTTGACTAGGACATTACTAATATGATATGGGACTGAACATAAATTAATGAGTACACTTATTTGTTTATTTGTAGAAGTTTAGTACAAGACAATAATTAATTAATTAATTGATACGTTGATTTATTTTGAGAGAAAATTGATACGTTGATAATGATAATAAAAGTAAGTTTTTTTATGGAAATAAAAGTACGTAATAAAACGTGAGTTGTTATGGTATTTATATAATAGTGTTATTAGTAATATACTAATATTGAGATCTTAGTTAAGAGTTTTGCTTTTTTCAATATTTTTCATTATTTGAAATTTAAAAAAGATCCTAAGGTAATAATTAATTATTTTTAAGAAACCAATATTAAGTTTAATAATAAGATGAATTGTCAAATATAATATTTTGAATATCAATATCATAATTAATTTATCATATATTAAATGTTAATATGTGTTGGATTCAAACTGGATGGGATTCAACTCCATTTAACATGAGTGATCATGTTTAATGAACATGTATAATTTCAAGATTAGTTCATAGAAAATAAATGTCTTGTTGGGAAAGCTCCTTACTCAAGAAAATCTTTTAATTAAACAATACTAAATTTGCCAATTTGACTAAAAAAAGGGCTAATTGGTTTAGTGTTTAGTCTAAATAAACTATAAAAATCCTAAAGAAGATTTAGTAAAAATTTCGAAAATTAGTCAAAACTGGTAAAGAGTGGCAAAAAAATTGGTTCACAACATATTAGTAGAAACTGCTAATATGCTGCTATTTTACTTTTTTTTTTCCTTCATAATGAATCAACATAACATATATATATATATATATATATATATATATATATATATATATTTGTCATTTTTATTTTATATTTGAACTTATTACTGTTAACAATCATTGTTGTCATGTATTGTTGAAATTTAGAGCTTATTATTAATTGTTAGTTTGTTAGTTTTTTTAGTAAAAAATTTGAACTCATAACTTATTTCTCTCTTTTTTCACCCTTTATCACCAATTCAATCTCTTATCTTCTTAGAGTTAATTTATTATTATGATAAATTTGATTTGAACTTTTGTGTCTATTTTGAATGTTAACAACGGTATAAAATTATATTTCACTTTTTTGTGTTATAAAGTTATGATATAACGATTCTTTAATATTATTTTATGAAATATTTTATTATTACTATCATCATGTTATTAATATTAGTTCGACTACAATTAAATTATTAAAACAATACCTTTATCAGTTTAATGGCAGTTCTAATTTTAAAAATATTAATCTTTTAACACACAATTATGTCTAATTTCATGTGCAAAGAATAAAAAATCTTTACTTTTGACTCTGAACCCTGCCCTAAGAGATAATTTATCACGAAAGATCAATAAAAAAACACTAATTATGTAACCTAAAATATTATTATAGGAGAATTAGTCTATGTTTCTTTTAAATTCCAAGAACTAGATAAAATATGTAATATTTTGTTTGGTTTTTAGTTTCTTACAAGTATTTTTTAGAGACAATAGTTTTTGAGACACTATTAAGTACTAAATATGTGATACCTCTTTCCATATAGATTCAAATATTTGTTTTTCATATATTGTACAAGGTCTAGTCCAACCAAATTAAACTAAATTAAGGAACAATTTAATTTGAATGGAAAATTGAAAACATAAATTTGATCACATTTTATTATGTAAATTTTTTTTGTGTTAACTTATTTTATAATGTCACCGTCATGGTGTCCGCAGACATTTAATTTTTTCCCGCGGAATGCGGTTCTGATCACGCAATCCAACTCCAACTGTCTCTCACCCTCTCAATTAAACTCTAAATTCCTAACCAAACCCTCTTCATTCTTCAATTCCCTCTCTTATTATTCTTCATGTCCACGGCGCCTCCTCTACCCTCCGCCGTCACCGCAACCGCCGGCGTGGGACTCGGCTACGGCATTGCCATCGCCGTCAGCATCCTGGTTCTCATCTCCACCATCATGCTCGCCTCCTACGCCTGCGTCCGAATCAAAGCCAACGGCAGCATCATCACTCGCCACCGCCACAACCACAGCATCAACAATAATAATAGTAGTTTTCGTGACGCCTCGGATGGGCCTGGCGTTGTGGTCCTGGGCCTGGAGAAGCCCACCATCGAGGCCTTCTACGGGCCCAAGATCGTGATCGGAGAGAGCAAGCGCCTGCCCAGGCCCAACGACCAGGGCCCGTGCGCGATTTGCCTGTGCGAGTATCTTCCCAAGGAGACCATACGGTGCGTTCCGGAGTGCCGACACTGCTTCCACGCTGAGTGCTTCGACGAGTGGCTGAAGACGAGTGCCACGTGTCCCCTCTGCCGGAATTCACCCGCGCCCTCGCCGCTACCGACGCCGGTCGCCACGCCGCTGTCGGAGCTCGTTCCGCTGGCTTTCCACGCCAGGTGATGATATTAAATTAATTGATTGGTTCAGTCATTCAGTGTCTTGTAACAAATATTTTTATTATTTTTTCCATGAAAACATACGAAAAATTGTTGACGATAAAAAAAAAAAAATTGACTGTCGTTTTTTTTTTTTTTTTTAATATGAAGGCATTGCATTGGGATTCTGGTTTCCAATTTATGTCCCACGTGATAGAAATTTCATTATACTATATTTTATTGTTAAAATTGAGAGCTATACATGTAGATTATTAGTATGTGTTATTTAAACGATTAAGATTAAGAAGATCTACGAAATATTTTTATGGTCATGTAACAGTTAAATAACTTGTAATTTGACCATAAACATATCATTATTTTTTACCACATAAATATATCATCATATGGTATAAGTTTAAAATTTGGTAATTTTTGTAAAGTTTTCAATTTATTTTTTGAATCAAATATTTAAAAGTGTGTTGGCTTGATTCATACACTCTTCTCTCTTTCTCTCAATAATAAATTTAAGAAAAAAGAAATTTTATACTGTTAGTAGTACTTTATAACAAGTCAAACGATTACTTTAATTTATATCTAAAAATATTGTTTTTATTGATTGATAGGATAGACTTTGGAGGTCGATAATTATGTAAAAGTTCTTACATTACATTGTCCATGAATTATAAATTATGTTTAGCATGATTTTAAATAAAATTATTATTAGTTAACAAAATTATCATATTTGATAATTTATAATTTTCGATTATATTTACAGTTGTTAACACATATTCGTTATGTGCAACTCAAAGCATTCTATCACAAAATTAAAACTCACAAAAATTCTGTTAAATGAAAATTCTGAGAGTAGTTGAATCTAAAAAAAATAGTTCTGTGAAGCTTGAAGCATTTTGTGTGGGGACGTTGTTCTGAGATAAAAAGTTATGATGGGAAAATTTGCAATTTGCACTTTTCTTTGTAATGAAATGGAAAGAAAATCTAAGAGATTTAAATTTGATGTATCAGAATAAAATAAATAAAAAAGAGATTTAAATTTGATGCATGGTTGAAGATTACTAGTAATAGTAATACATATGCTGCAAGAGCTAACAATGACATCATCTGATAACTAGAGGTCAACCATAGTTAAAATCCGTAACTAATTTTAGTAATAGTTATATATTTTTTGTGTTAATTTTTAATACTTAAATTTGCGGCATTGGTAGCAATTTTTCTAAGGGTAAGGTTCTGAAATTCTGGTTATAAATTTGCGGCATTGGTAGGAAAATGAGAATGCAATATAATAGGAATTTCATGCATTTTTTTATCTGTATAGGAATTTCATGCATGACTTCATAATTATTGAATATTCATCACGGGGCACACAAAAAACAAGTTCAGCCAACTGAAAATTTCTTTGATTGAAAGCTTTGTGAAGAACTGAACATTATGCAGAATTTGGGTAGAGTAGAGGAAACGACAAACTTTAATTTCTTTCAGCTTTGTGGTCATGGGAAATTTTCCACTTTAGAACCAGCAATTATTGTCACTGTTGCGTCATAATAAGTTGGGATGTGAACGGTTGTTACTTGTTCAGAAAAGGGAGATCTAAAAGACCTAAAATATGGTTGGTCCACGTTTAAAAATATACTGGTATGTATTAAAGTACTAGTACATTAAGTTGCAGCAACTGCATCAAAATCCTCTCATTTATGACAAAGATGAAAAGAGTAGTACTAAGTTACTTGCTCTTGTTCATACTTATATTAGTAGCTGTGAAAGTTGAAATTAATTGACCAGACTTGTTTTGTGTTAAAATGGTTTTAATAAAATAGTGTGAATAACAAAGGAAACTAAAAACTCTGTTAAAGATTAATTTGAGAAGGTTATAGCATGAAAGTGGAGTCACCATATTTTGTAGTTATAGGACATGGTCACGTAACAATTCTCCTAGTTCAGGTTATGGTTTGAGATTTTAGACCTTAATTAATTAATAGTAACCGTTACATTATTTTATTTTATTTTTGTGTATGTTTGTTAATTATTCTTTAATACTTAAATGAATTTGGTATCTCATTTTTTATAGGCATATATTTTGGTGTCTCAAGATAAGAATATTTTTTCTAAAAGTTTTAGAAAATTCTTCCTATGAAGATTGAAAGACTTCCTATATTCAGTTTTATATTTATCATCTGTTTACCAATTAATCAACTAAATAGCAAACTAACAAGTGACAAACGGGCCTTTATAAAATAGGAATAAGGTAAGTTTGTCTTGCTCACTCAGTCTGTGCGTTTATGGTAAGAAAATGTTTATATGCATTTCTTTAAATGTTTTTAGTGTTTTTTTAATCAAAATTAGAATTTTATCCCATTAATTTATGCAATAAAAAATTGTGTTAACTAGCTTAAAAATCCAATTAAACACATACCACCTCATGTCAGTTAAATATTAATAGTCATAGATGTTTGAGCTTTGAATTACTTACAACCACTTCAATTAATACTCCTGCTGCATAATTGCAAAATACAAATTCCTTTTCTTGAGAAATTCACAATTTCTTTCCTTTGAAGCAACGTTTTTTTTATACAGAAGCTACTTGTTCGTGCGAAAATTAATGCGAATGTATAACATGGGGAACCCAACCAAGTATCTCTCACGTGAAAAACTAGGTTATAAAAAATTAGGTTTATTTATACATTAAATTTCATATAACATGTATATTTATATGTTCTAAAATATTAATTACATTAATAATCTATTATAATATTAATAGAAAGTATATGTTTAAGCAAAAAGATAAATTAAACATTTTTTAAAGATTTAAGTCCTTTTTTTGCTTTAAAAAAAGACTTAAGATGACAAAAGTTTATCATTAAATTTACACTGGATAATGAACTCGTACAATGTACAGGATAAAATTCATGACAATATAACTTATGTATTTTTATGAAATCATATTGTTTTTGTGAATTAAAATAACCAAATGCCTTAGATTTAAATAATCTATCTGATTAAACCAACATTGTCCAAATGCATTTTAAGGTAAATACCTTATTTACAACACCAAAACACAACCACGTAATTTTATCTACATAACAAGTTTTTGTAATCAAGTTTCCAACGGAAGAAACTCAAAAGCTAGCTTGAGTAATTCATTAGTAAAGCTGATACGTTGCTTCTTTGTTGTTGGTTAGTGTTTTCACTATAATATAAAAACAAATCTTAAATAATTTTAAGCATGACAATATGAGAATGAAAAAAAAATATTAATTTCAAAACATTAAATTAAAAGATTTTTAATAACAATATGAGATAATGCCAACTCAAAGATATATAAATATATAATAGATTAAGTAAGTTTTACCTAGCTCAAATTCTGGAAAAAAATCCTTGTAAACCACATTTGAAGTCACGTTGGATATCTTGACTTCCTCATTTGTTATTTCTCAACAATATTATTGGAACACCAATCTTGAGATTTAACTAAAGGTTTGGAAGTCCGAAGGAACTAATGAGTAATGAGATTCTTCAAAAACTCAAGAATGTCGATCAAGATTATAGGGCCTATCAATATTTTTATTCATTTTCATTCATTGAGCAAGGACTATCATAACTTAAGAAAGCTATAACCTCACTAGGAATCAACGACAACATATAATTATTCAATTTATCAGTATAATATATCATTTGCATTGTAGGTGCGAAAATTGTCCTATGTTGAAAAAAATTAAAGATCATTCATATTCACCGGCAATAATGGATAAGTGCTATCAACAATAAAAGCAATAGGGTCACTTGAATTCATTATTAGGGTATCATCTGGTATTTGAATGTCAACCTCCTTCATCATTTCTTTTCCCAATACTTCCATCTCCAATACTCAGGATCCAATTTGAGAAATTCTTCATCTCTATAACATCGAAAGATGAAGACCCAATTTGGAGCCTCATATTTTTCATACTGCTTGTTGAGTACCCTTTGAAATTACATGAAGAATTTGCCTAAAATCACCACTTTAGACCCTAATTTTTTCTTTGAAAAAAGATTCCAACTTTCAGCATTAGTGATCAAAGGATATCTATAGAGAAGTCTTGTGTATAAAAGGAATGCTTATGAGTCATTGGAACTTCATCCCATATGATAAGCTTTGACTTGATTATTAATTTAACTAAACACACTACTTTGCTTAATATTGTAAGTAGAATCTACATCAACATTTATTGGAATGTCAAATTCGAATAAGTTGTCATACCATTCCTGGAATTAACAATGTTGTTATTCCACTTGAGGTAGTGGTTAGAACAATTTTTCCCTTAGATCTAAGTGTTGTAGACATTTCTCTTCAAATAAAAGTTTTCCTATTCCCTCATAGATCCATATAGGAAGAAAAGTTCACCAAGATTTTTATTGACACTTAACATGATTGTGTCATATACTTGTTACTTTTGTTCATAAGTCATTGTGGAAGTCAAATAAATGTCAATGTTCTTTCGCTAGAGTTTCTTGTTCATAATTAAGCTAATCATAAATGAGTCTATTTCGAGGTTGAAAAACCAATGATATTTTCCCTAAGCATCCATGCAAAATCACTCAAACTCCTATTGTTGCTCTATAACAATTTTTCTATCTCTTTTAGAACAATACTTTTCAATTCTTTTTCTGTCAAAACCAAGTCTACCATAGCATAAGATATTCACGGTTGTAGGATAATACATTATAATATTTAATTTTTACATTTCATCAAGACCATATTATTAATACAATCCTAATACTATTGAACATCTATAAATAAAAAAAAGATGAAATTGATCACCTGAAAATTGAATTAGGTGTAGCTTGTATATTCTATATATAGATATATTGTTTAGGTTATCAAGTATTAATCTGGAATAAATAAGAATTGCTGCTTCTAATGCTTATAATAATTACTATAAAAGGGATATATTTTTGAGATAAAATAGATTAATTAATCTATTTAAAAAAATGTATCCATAACATGGTTTCATCTTATAATACCTTGGGTACTAATGAAAATTATTTTAGTGAAATTTAACCTATGCTAATAGAACAAGATTTTTTTATAAGCATATCAACAAATAAATTAGGTTGAGTTGACCACTTTTTCAGTACTCTGTGATGGGTTGAACTAGGTTGACCCATTTTAATATATTATTGCATTTACTCGTGATTAGGAACAAAAGCGGACAAATATAATTTTTTTTTTT